>CAUYRT010010961.1:0-40917 GCA_963574885.1 Lepilemur ruficaudatus | reverse complement strand
TTAAATGGCTTCTTTTGAAGTGAAGCATTTTTTTCTAATTTTAGTGAAGTTCAATTTACAGCTTTAGTGACACAATTTACAATTTAGTGACATAGCTAAGAACCCTTTGCCTAACCCAAAGTCACAAGAATTTCATCTTATATTTTATTCTGGAAGATTATACTTTTAGCCTTTATATTTAGCTCTATAATCCTTTTTGAGTTAACTTTTGTGTATGATGTGATGTACGGGTTTATGTTTGTGTGTGTATGTGTGTGTGTGTGTGTATGTGTTAGTGTTTGGTGCCCAGTTATCCCCAGTTTGTCAAACAGATATAGATTTAGTTTTACTTTTAGACTGAGAATATAGGTTCCCTCAGAAGGGAGGAGCAGAGAAGAGGAAGGCAGAATATCGTGTAGGAGATGTAAGTTACCATCAATGTCCTAGTTTCATTATTGAATTGTAGGTTCGTGAGCATTTTGTGATATTATTAAGAACAAATAATCAAATAAAGCAAAAGAGAGTTTCATTTATCAATGATAAGAGTGCATCAGGAACTAGGGATTTTACTCAATCTAATCATTTGTACCTGAATAATAAAATGAGGATAGTGATACCTAACTGGTACAGTCATCAGAAAAATACAAAAATATAAATGGCTGGCACACAGTAGATAGGCAGCCCACAGAAGGTCTCTTGATATGATGAGACTATTATTACAAATGTTGAAAGAAAAAATGGACTCATTTCAGAATAAATGGCCACATCATAATTTTCTGGATTTAGATTAGCCACAAAATAAGGGCTGATCAAAGGTCCTTCATCAATAAAACTGTCTATTTATCCCTGAAAGTTTCTTATATATCGTGCATCTTATTGACCTAGCTCCATCCAAACTCCTGAAAGAAAAATTATGTTTTTCATTTCTGCTCTGATGGCTTCACCAATATAGGTTTAAAAAATAACAAAAGCCTGATCAAAGAAATTTAGGAAAATTTGTCATTACCGTCAAAGGTTTCCCCTGCTTCAAACAGCTGCACTCTCAAAAGCAGCCCCTGTTGGGCATACGCGTTCTGTCTCCCCTTGCTGCTGCCACAGCAATTCCACCAGTGAGTCCAAACACCAAGGGGGACGTGAAAACCTCTCTGTCTTTCAGTATTTCCCCAGGAAAATAAAATCATATTTATATGTGCATATATATACAAACATAGGTAGCTATATAATAGAGTACCACATACCGTAAGACATACAGCAAGATAAATACACATAACTATTAGAATTCCAGATCCTCTTCCATTTTAAGCCTAGCAACTGAAAAGAAAATTGCAATAGGCCAGACGTTTTGCTGCAGTGAGCTAAAACTGCACTGACAATGCTGAAAGGCACAGAGATAATTTAGTTCCTGTGAGTAAAACTAAAATTACCTGCCCATTAATAATAATGAAACACACTGAGAAACTCTTAAACACTTGGATTCTTTATTCATTAATAAAAGTCAAGCATAAGCTAACTTACCAGGGAAACTGGAGCAATGAAAACATGCTTAGTCCAGGAAAGACAATAACTTAGAACAATAACACACCAAAACGAATGAATGAAAAACTGAACATCAAGATCGATGCTACTGATCCTACAACCCATTTGACTATACTCCAAAGACAACCATCTCCAATCCCCACCTCCAGTCTTTGTCCCCCTCCTCCACCACATGGCATTTTGTCTTGATTTTTACCTGAAGCTACCTCTGTTTTGTGTATTTCCTATATCCATAAACACAGATGTCCAGGTGGCCAAGCCAGAAACCAACAAGTCCCACCAGATTCTCCCTCCGCCTTTCCCAAGCATGTATCAATCACGAAATTTTGCTGATTCTATCACCTTACTGTTCTTGAATCTGTTCATTCATCATCCTCACTGCTACTTTTTCAGACCTCATCGTTTCTTGCCTGAATTACTGCAACTGCCTTCTAGGCTCCTTGCCAATTATTTTACCCCCCTTCAATCCATCCTCCAAAAGTAGCCAGTGAACTTGCTGAAATGCACATCTTGCCTTCAGTGACTCCCCAACGATAAGATGATAACATTTAAACTCCACGGCGGGTGTTCAAGACCCCGCAGGAGCTGGCCCCTGTTTACCACCCTGACATCCTTCCTTGTATTTTTCACTTCAGTCTGTCAAAGCCAGCACTGCCTAATCAAAATACAGCATAAGCCACACTATCTTCAAAAAGTTGAAAATAAGCAGATAAAATGTACTTGAATAAATTTTATCATCTCTAACCCAACATATCCAAAAGTAGTATGATTTCAGCATGCAGCATTATCCACATTTCAGGTGAGCATTGCAATAGCCACATGTGACTAGTAGCTACCATATCAGGCAGTGCAGGTTGAAGACACTTGCATTTTCCCCAGTCTTCCTCATGCTTGACCAACTCTAGAGTTTTCCACCGGCCACTACCTCTGGCTGGAAATCCTATCCTCCCTCTTCTTATCCCTCCCCACTGCTGCCACCGTTCCTTTCCCAGTGTGCCCTTCCTGACTCACCACCTCCAAATTATGTGCCTTTTTTATGCATTTCCAGATCATTTTGAGATTTCTTCAGCAAAGAGTATACAGAAAGTTTTTTTTAAACTTATATCACATATATCTTAAAATGTTCAACTTTTAGTACAATAATTTGACACATGAGAATTAAATGGACACTCATGGTGCCCGCCCAGCCTTAACTCCTGCCTGACTCAGTATCTACCCTCCCTCATAAGGTCTATGGAACCCAGAGGATGTGGAGCCCATATTCAGCTCCTGGGTGGAATTTAAAGGTAAACCAACCAGCATGGTATTATTCTGGGTCTGTTATTGGTCCCGGATGGGCATATGACCAAAGTTTGTCCAGACGGCTGAAGGGAGAGAGCTTGTTCCGGAGTTAAGACAAAGGCTCTTGCTTTTTTCCCATAGTATGTGACCAAGAAAGTGTGCTGTACCTGTCGCCACTGGCAGCCTCCCTGTAAGGAGCCCTCTAACAGAGCAAAAAGAGACACTATGAAGCCATTGAGTAATCCAGCTTTAAAGTCTGCCCTGTATCTGGATTTCAGAGTTTATGAGATGACCAATTTCCTAATTTTTAAAGCTAGTTTGAATTAGTTTTTTTATTAGCTGCAGCCAAATAATTGATCTTGTTATACATAATTGATCTTGTTAACTTGTGTTAAACGAATGCTTACTATGTGACAGACATCGTTCTAGATATTTTACAAACAATATCCCCTTACCACAACCCATATTAACTTGATATTTTTAGTGTCTTTTAGGTTTTCCCTCTATTTTTTGCTGAAAATCATTTTCAGAAATAAGTTCTTCCTGTACTAATTAGGGTGTTTTTTCCTTCTATCATCCCCTAGGCAGGAAGTCTCTTAGTATCTGTTCAGTGGGATTTTAGACTGCTGCAGACCAGAGACTGTAGCGTGTCCCCGTTCTTTCTGCCTGTGAGTGTTTGTTGCTATGAAATAGTCCCTGTTTCATAATGCTATTAATTAATATCTACCGGGGAGGTAGATAATTTGTCTCTTTGTTCTCTATACCATCAAGCATAAATGTAACAGGAAAACTGCACATTACTCAATGATACTGGGCCTTGACTGGATGGGATTTGAGGTTGTCTTCCTTAGGGAGAAGATGGAATCAGGGAGTGTTCTCTGTGTGGGAAAACACTGAGGTGGACATTTAGTAAACTAAGGCAGAGATGAAGATACATGTCCACAGAATGAATGTCTTATCACTCTCCTGTCCCTGGGCCCCATATTTGCAAGGGGGTTGGAGGCTAAGTCTGGCCAAGGGAATGTGAGCATATGTGACGTAAGCCACACGAGGCCAGGTCCTTGCAACAATCCCATGTGGTTGTTCACACTTTTCCATGAAGGTCTGTGTTGACAATGGCAGCATCACAAGGCAGAAGATGCCAGAATCCCCAAGGCACTGCTTGGAGAGGAGCCCAACCTCCATCAGACTGAAACATGAACCACAAAGGGCTCCTATATAAAACCTCTAAGATTTTTAGGGTGTTTTCTTAAAGCAACCAGTGTTACTTATGCTGACTGAAATAGTATCCAATAAATGCTTGTGAAATGAGAGAATTGGGTAACACATGATACCATTTCACCTAATAGGATGTCTATAGTGACTTCTGCCAAAGTAAAGCAAAAAATAAAATAAAATTTGGAACTATAAACTCTACCACTCCACAAAGGAGTTTATTGCATCTGAAATTATTTACTCCTAAATACTCATCTTTCAGCACATGCATGGCACAAGGTATGCATTTAAGGAACATTTATTACAACTTCTCCTAAAAAGCGGCTGTGAGCTAAGTCAATATTTGGAGTTCCATGAAGTCATCCTTAAGCCTCATTTTATATAGAGATATGTATTTTATAGAATTACAGTTGATTTTCTTTTTGTTTCTTTTTGTCTTTATATTTTTCTTTGTTTTCAACCTATATCCGTTAGTCACTACTGCATTATAATAAAAAATAAAATTTTACTTTTAAAATTTATAAATGAATGAAGGACATTTATAGGAAAGCAAAAACATGATATCAAACTAAGATTGAAGTAACAAAACAAATACTAAAGAAACCAAGTAATATATTCTGAAGCATTAGTTATAATATGGTTATTATGAAAGGATTCTGTCAGGAAGCAATTCAAGCAAATGGTAACATAAGATACAATTATAAGAAAAATCATCCTGGAGATTCTAGTCTCTTACTTTATAGCAAAAATAAAATGTTCTGGGTTATTTTAAGCATCTGAAAAATTAGCTTCTATCACCCAAAAGCAGAACACATGATTTAACACTGTGATCCTTAATGTAGTAGAGTAAAATGCACAATGCCTTTTGACCCAAAGCAGGAATTAAGGAAGGTTACAGTGCCTGCTTTGAGATTTGGAAGGCTAGAGGGCGAAATGACAGGCAAAATGAGCTAGAAACCCAAGAGGAATGAGGGAATCTGGTGGATTAGACCTCTCATACTTTGATTTAGCATCTTGTTCAACCACTCAGCACTTATTCTCTAAGGAGTGTTTATTTATCTTTAAGTTTGGTGGGAAGAGTGTAAATTGCACATAGGAATCAATTAATTTAATGCTTCAGTGTCCTACCTAATCAGATTATAAATCAGTCTTTCAGACTGTATCTCTTACAATCATGATATCCCTAAGAGGTAAATTTGTAGATTATGTTATTGACTAAATGTGGGGAGGGTGAGAGACACAAAGCCGTTGGGATTTACTGCCAAGGTTTGGCATGAACAATTGGGCGGCTAATGGTGCCATTTATTGTGACAGTCCACACATTCTAATGTATATAGGAATCATCTGGAGACAGTTTAACTGTTTCGATTCCCTGGTCCACTCTCTAAAATTCTGGCTGAGTGGATTTACAGGGAGAGATCTAGGAATTTGAATCTTTCTAAAAGCAGCCCTAGAGGATTCAGGTACAAGTGAGAAGACTACTTTTTGAGGTATTTATAAATAGGAGGCATACTGGAGGAGAAATAGATCTGGGGAAAAGATCCTAAGTTTTAGCTACAGAGAAGAAAATTCAGCTAATGTAAATCTGAGTAAGTCTGTTCCCATCTTCCTCTAAGCTAACCCTGAAAAAGAATGAACCCTGAGAAATACACAGCCAGGATGCTGAAGGGCCACCACCCCCAATCCATTACAATGTGGGTAGTTCTAGGAATCTGGAAATTATGTGGGCTCAGACAAAGTAGTCCACCGCAAAAGGCTGTATCTTTCAAGCTGTAAGACATGAGGTGGTAGATGAATTAAACAGAAGAAAATAAGGCAAATAGCTTGAGGTTATGTGAACACCGTCAGTATTCACTTGCCATCCAGATATTTTAATATTTGCTATATGTGCTTTATTATATATTTTTTTCATTAACTCCTAGCATAACTTCATGCTTAAAAAGAATGATGGTATTTTGGGGGAGAGAGAAGGGAAGGGATCCACAGAGATAAAAATACACACTGGCAACTATGAAGATTTCCTAGCAAATATGACCTGTAGCTTATAAGAAGCATGATCTGGAATTTGCAGCATAGAGAACAGAACTGACCTCAATTTAAATTAACCTTGCCCCTTGGACAGTGGAAATCAGCCCTAGCAGACAAAAGGACCATGTTGTTCATGCCAATATCATTGGTTTTAAGAGTTCTAGGAGATAAAGGTTTATCCTTTCATTTAAATATTTGAAGATGGTATCTTTAAAAGAACTATAAAATGCTATTTTTTAATATCCTTATGGGTGCAAAGTGCTTCTTAATTTTCAGATAAGTATAACTTTGGCAATTTTCTCAATTTAAGGCAATGATCTGCTTCTCTCTTTGGGACATGAAAAATATTGAGCAAATTATGAAGCACTATTAATAGCCACCAAGGAGAACAATTTTAAATCAAATTCAAAGAATATACCTATAATATTAATACCTTTATACTCAGTAATTTCTTGCCAATTTCTCTTTTAATGGCTCCTATACAATCCCATCCCTTTTGGCATTAAGCAGTTTTATTAACATATTCCTACTTTTATTGAATTTAAAACCAAAAAGATGAGATTGAGTGGTATCCAAGAAAAAAGGAAACATCTGAAATATTTCAGCTCACCAGCAACTTAGTGCATAATTCTGTTCAAGTTCAATGTATCCTCATGCCAAAATTCTATTCTCAAAATCATGCATTTCAGTTGTTCTTTCCCATGTTAAGTAGGATAAGCGATAGACGATTCTCCTTTTAAAAGTGACCAATTATGTCTATATTACTTTTTTAAAAAAGTGCATGTCAAGTGGCAAATTTAAATCATAAAAATAAATTGTTGGAATTTTCACTTAGTCTTCAAAGACCAAGAAATTGGTATTTTAATGCATTTTAAATGGAGTAAAAATACTTTGATCCATTAAACAGCAGGTTGCTATGTAATTTACTTACAGTGTTTGGCATTTACATACTTATTATTTAGTACATGATACCTGTATGAAGTTCTGTAAACTCTCTGGGTCCATTTTAAAAATACGGTTTCTCTGAAACAAAGAAATTCTTTAGGACAAAAATCTGTAAAAATAAAATAGCTGACTACAGAGACAGCCACCTCTGGAGCAGTGTTCATGCTAGAGAATTTTCAAGGCAGAGAACAACTGGACATCAAACTGTGTGTACTCTAAAGCACTTCAAAGTTTAAACTGAAATGAGGAGGCTTCAAACAAAATAGAAAACAAATGGATTCAATGTTGAAAGGCCACTGAAGACACCAATGAGGAAAAAAAGTGTTGGCCAGGGAACAGCACAGATGTGCATTTTGGACCTCCATGGTCGATGCAGACATTGCACCTCAACCTTTGCTGAGAAGCGCTCATCCGGTGTTCTGTGATTTATGGAGCATGTTGACGGCCTTGCTTTATGGCTCACACTTAGATCATCTGTTCATTAGAGAAAAAAAAAACTAGGCACTATGTGAGACACTCTTATAATCTTGTTTAATTTACACATTCCCTCAAGATGTAATAGTTGAGATAAGACTCAGATGACATATTTCTTTTGCCCAAGCCACCTACCTAAGACATGGAGGAGACAAAGTCTCGGGTCTAATTGAGACAACTCAGGTCTAATTGATAGCAGGGATGAGATCTCTACAATGCCAGCGTTCTGACCTGGATTACTCCCATTCACCAAAAGGGTAAACCCAGAGCAAAGTTTATATCACCCTATAAAGCCTCAAAAATGGTGGTTTTTTGTGATTATTTACAAAAGTTTCTAACTTTCTCTTGCATTTTAGGTTGGCTCTAACACAGCAATTGTACTTGATTTTTCTTTCGTTATTGATCTTATTAATTCTAATACATGTTTATGGGATTCCAGTTGGATAACTTATAGTTATTCCTGAGAACTTGGAAAGTATAAAGATCTGACTCTCCCATCTTTCATGATCTCTCTTTTTTTAATTTTTTTTTTTAGCAAATGTGAAGCAAAGTTTATTGAGAAACAATAAGATAGGTTTACAGAGCAAGAGCAAGTTACGTTCACCACAGATGAACAAACCTCCCATCACAAGAGGGCTTCAACCATGGTCTAGGGTTTTGCCCTACAGTGTCTAGCTTGGGCCCTTATCATGGCCCACATGCCACCACTGAACCACTGTGATGGACAGTTAATGACATGATAATTAGCCCCAGGCTACTCCAGGCCACATTGAATATCCCACTGTGCCTGGGCTGCTCAACCTGCAGACTGGGGAATTCCCTGCATTCCTCTGCAGATTAGCAGGGCTTCCCCTTCCCCCAGGTGTGGCAGGTGCTCAGGGCAGGATTAAGGTGACACAGCACTGAGACAGGATGCCTGCCCTTGTCCTTCTTCCCATGTGGGGCAATTGCTTGAGGTGGCACCAAGGCCTCCCCTTGCCCCCACAGGAGCTAGAATCCCTCACTATCCACCCAACATTTTCCCACTCTCTACTCTAGAGGCCCAAATCATTGGGTAGGGGTGTTAACTCATCTGGCTACTTCTTGTTGAGTAGGGACAATGATTCCTATTACGGTGGCCTCCTGCAGGTTCTCCAGGGGTCTCTCCAGGGGACTTTGGTATATGTCCTCGGTAGATGGCTGTAGTTGTAGGTGTGAGGAGGAGGTAGGCACTGAAGCTGGTAGAGAACATAGGACTATTTGTAGCTTGATAGCCTCTAGATGGGATAAAGTAAATTTAGTTAGAAAATTTATGAGGATCAGTCCCAGTATTAGAATTCCCAGGATGCAAAGTAACAGAGTGACCAACGGAATTACCAAAGGTATCCACCATGACCTAGAGGACTCACCTCATGTCTGGAGATTGGAGGTGGACTCTAGGATGGCATTGATGTTGTCCTGAACCTGTCCAACTAAGAATAATTGAGGCCTAAGGATCAAGAATCCATCAAATGGAATAAGAAGCATTTAGAAATGTAACAAAATATTCCTTCTTTGGAATAAAGAAAGAACTGAACCTCTAGATTGAAAGAATATATGTTTAACAAAAACTAATACAGAATAATTGACTCCAGCGACACCAGAAAAATTTTGGGGTAGGTTGTTTAATTTCAAAAATATAGAAATGTTATAGTTTTAAACAAAATTAAAATTAAAATTAAAATATGACTAACAACACCCTGGAGGTGGTGGGAAAAAAGAAAGGAAGACATATGAGAGTGTGACTTTCCTTTTCTGTCATAGCAGGGAGCTTATATTATATAAAATTGAAATTCATAATAAGAAAAAGCACAATGGCTCTGAACTTTTAATATTTCTCCTAATTTTCTTGTCTTTAATTTAGAGGGTACTTTTAGAAATGAATATTTCTCATGGTAAAGAACTATTTATCCAAAATTCAGTAATAGTTTCTTTTTCATTTTACTTTCTTTTCCTTTTGAAAAATTCAAATAAAATTAAATTTTAAAATTATTCTTAAAAGAATACATCATACCCAATTTTCATAAAATTATTTTCATCCATCTGGATATAGGCATACTGAAATGTCAGCATAACATTGCTCTAATATTAACCTGAGTTTTTTCTGGTTCATGGAATGTGTGCTGATAATTTTTTCGTTTTTTATTTTTTATTCATTTTTTAATAAGTATGATCATTTTCATAAAAACCAAAAAGAATTATTATCTTTAAAGAATTATGTTTACAGACATTCAAAGGACCACTTTCCAATTTCCTAACAAAATATTTCTTTATAACCACGTGGTTTGTTTAATTCAACAAATATTGACTGAACACTATGCATGTCCAATACACTATGCTAGGGACTAAGGGCTCCAAATGAACAACAAACTCCTGCACTGGAGGAGACAAGAATTCAGTGAGCATAATTTTAATAATCTGTTACATGCTAAGAGAAAATCTTATTAACACATGGGGTGCTCACACATACAAGAGGAGAAGCTCCCCAATCCAAGGGACTCAGAGCAGGCTTCCTCAAGGGGAAACACTTGGGCTGAGCTTTGGAGAATGGTTATGAGTTATAAAAAGAAAAAAACAAAAAGAAGATGCGGGAAATCTTTCCAGGCAGATGGAAAAGCATGAATCACATTATTGGGGTTTGACAAAGGGTCTATAGATTAAGAACCTGTTAAACAACCTCCAAAACAAGCTAATAGAATGTGGGTAGGTTGACCTTCCAGAGACAAAACGTGAGTTTGTAAGATGAATGCAATCTTCTTGCCAAGAAAAAGATAAACACAGAACTCTAGTGAAAAAAATGAAGAGGACAATGAATAATTGTCTTTTGTAAGTTCAGGGTGCTAGTACCTCTTGCCTTCCCTATTTGTGTATACCAGCAGTCCCCAGTCACCTGTAAGCCCTATTGTACCTTATTCCTAAGTCAGCTCAGTTAGCTCAGTTCCTGAGCAGGATGCTTTTGACCTGTCAGTCCCAGCATGTAGACTGAGGAGGTGATGTGCCATGTGTAATGTGCACAGGGACAAGACTCAAGGCATCCGGAGCTTCTGAATCACAGTCTTCATTTAGCACCCACTCTGCTGGGCTTTCTCTCTCCATTTCCTACCTTTACTTCTTCAATGCATGCTATGGAGACCTTTTGCTAAAGATAAGATGTGGCTAAGGTGCTCACACCTTGTCTAACTCTTCCCAGGCTCCTCTCTCAGAGGGACAGGGGAAAGTAGGATCCCATGAACCATATCAATTTTCTACTTTTTTGAATAGATCTACACTGCCATCTGCCTGAGCCTCAGTTCTGTCGTTCATTTAGTACTGCTGTAGCCAAGCCCCAGCCACCACTTTGAACTCCCTGGATATTCACATCTTCCAAGCTCAGGGCAGTTCTGGCACTTTCTGATTAATTCTATTACTGGGTCAGATCCTTTGAGGTCCAAGCTTCTACCTCCTCCCATTGCAAGTGAGCTTTGCAGCCAAGCCTCGCAACTTATGGCATGAGCTGAAAAGGAGTGCTCTAACCAAAAAAGCACAGTGTCAAATAAATCCATCAAGTCCAGCTTTCAAATCTGGGTTTGTATATAAAATTAGGGTGAGAAAAAACTGCTATAGAATAGTCAGGTGTTAGATAAGAAATCATATGTATCTTAAGGTTTATATTGATTCCTTAGCATTGATGGCATAGTATTTATTAAGAGATTATAGTTAATATCGTTGTCTTCTTATGCTTTGATTTGTTTCTTTTCTCTTTAACACTTTGTTACTTCTGCATTTTAGGGACATATTCTCAGCCTGAGCAGTAACCAGCTTCTTTTCCTGAGATTCGTGTTGACAAAACATAGCTTCAGATTTTCTTCACAATTTTATGTTTTATAATTCTGTACAAGAATATATAAAAACATCTTCTCTAGATTTAAAGGGATATATATAAATTTATACTCATATATTCATGTATTCTTAACAGCTAGTCTCAGCTGTTAAGGAAAGAATTGTATCGTTCTAGAAATACATTTTGATCACCCTCTTTGGAGTAAAAAGTGAAATCCTCAAGATTTGGTCTTTAGAATCTAAGGCCATAAATGCAATAGGTAAACTGTTCTGTATAGTAAAGAACATGAACTTGAGGGAGGACGGGAAAGAAGAAGAAAGATGAGGAAGGAAAGGGAGGGTGGAAAACATGGGGGAAGCTGATTTGAACAATGCAATAGACCTGAATTTTTAAGAATTATCATTTGCCTTTCTCTTATGTCAATCTCTCCATTTCCTCCAATCCTTTAATAAAGTTTTCCACACACATCTGTGTGATCTGTGTGTAATTTTACGATTGTTTGTTCTGTTTTGCTCAGCTTTGTGAAAACTAAAGAAAAGAGATGAATCCCATCCCAGAAGAATGTGAAACAGAATAGGAATGATGGGAGTGGATAGTGAAACAGTCCTAAACTGAGCTAATCTGGCTCATCAACCAGAGATGACCATGAGAACCAATCTCCCTCTACCCTCCACTTTGTACCTCTATGATTGTTATAAATTCACAAATATGCTCAGCTTAGTAGCAGTAGCTTTTTATATTAAATACTACTCTTTTCTTTACATTTTCTTCTTTATGATTTTTATTTCAAAATATTAGGGCATACAAGTATTCTTGTTACATGGATGAATTGTAAAATGCTGAATTCAGGGCTTTAAATGTGCCTATCACCAGAATAGTGCACATTGTACTCAATAGGTAAGGTTTTATCCCTGACCCTCTCTTACTCTCCCCCCTTCTAAGTTTCCAATGTCCTTGACATGACTTTATGATTGTGTATACCCATGATTTAGCTCCCACTTCTTAGTGAGAACATGTAGTATTTGTTTTTCCATTCCTCAGATACTTCACTTAGGATAATGCTCTCCAGTTCCATCCAAGTTGCTGCAAATGATATTACTTCATTCCTTTTATATGGCTGAGTAGTACTCCATGATATATATATATATATATATATACACACACACACACACACACACACACACATATATATATACACACACATTTTCTTTATCTACTCATCAATTGATGGGCATGTTTGCAATTATGAATTATGCTGTGATAAACATTAAGGCACAGGTGTCTTAAAATCTCCCAACAAAAAAAATCCCCAGACCAGACATATTCACAGCTGAATTCTACCAGACCTACAAAGAAGAACTGGCACCCATTCTACCGAAACTGTTCCATAACACTGAAAAGGAGGGAACCCTCCCTAACTCATTCTACAAAGCCAGTATCATTTTAATACAAAGCCAGGAAAAGACACACACAAAAAAGGAAAACTACAAACCAATATCCCTTATGAACATAGATGCAAAAATCTTCAACGAAATACTAGCAACCAAATTCAACAGCACATCAAAAAGATAATCTGCCATGATCAAGTGGGTTTCAGCTCAGGAATGCAAGAATGGTTCAACATAAGCAAATCAATAAATATGATTCACCACCTAAACAGAAGTAAAAACAAAGATCATATGATCACCTCAATAGATGCAAAAAAGGCATTTGATATAGTCCAGCACCCCTTTGTGTTAAAAACCCTCAAAAAACTAGGCATAGAAGGAACATATCTGAAATTAATAAAAGCTATATATGACAAACTGGCAGCCAACATCACATTGAATAGGGAAAACTTGAAAGCATTCCCTTAAGAACTAGAATAAGACAAGAGTGCCCACTGCCACCACTTTTATTCAACATATTAGTGGAAGTCCTAGCCAGAGTGATCACACAAAAGAAAGAGATAAAGGGCATCCAAATAGGGAAAGAGGAGGTCAAATTATCCCTGTTTGCTGACAATATGATCTACTATCTAGAAAACCCTAAAGACTTCACCAAAAGATTCCTAGAATTGATAAATAAATTCAGCAGTCTCAGGTTATAACATCAACGTACACAAATCAGCATTATTTCTATATACCAATAGTAGTCAAGCTTGAGAGTCAAATCAAGAATGCAATACTATTTACAATAGCTGCAAAGAAAATAAAATACCCAGGAACATTTTTAACCAAGGAAGTAAAAGATCTCTACGAGGAGAACAACAAAACACTGGTGAAAGTTTAGATGACACAAACAAGTAGAAAAACACCCTATGCTCATGGATTTGAAGAATCAACATTGTTAAAATGTCCATACTACCTAAAGTGATTCATAGATTGAATGCATTCCCATGAAAATACCAATGCCATTTTTCACATATCTAGAAAAAATAATCCTACATTTCATATGGAACCAAAAAAAGAGCCCAAATAATCAAAGCAATTTTAAGTAAAAAGAACAAATCTGGAGGCATCACATTACCCGACTTCAAGTTATATATACTACAAGACTATAGCAACTAAAACAATGTAGTAATGGTAAAAAGGTAGAGACAAAGACCAACAGAACAGAATAGCAAACCCAGAAATAAAACCATATAGCTATGACTAACTGATTTTTGACAAAACCGTCAAAAGCATACACTGGCATTTATACTGTACACCTCGGTAAATTCACTTCGAATCATTTAATTGTACACTTAAAATGGAGTGTTGGTTGTACGTAGATACAGTTGGAGCACTATGTATGTACTCTATGGACTACTTTGACAGAGCAGGTTTTTGAATGTAACAAGATAAGACAACTTGAGTGGTAATATATTTTGGGAAATCAGCTCACTACAAATTGTGACTGTAAACATTGTACTGTAAATGCTTTGTAGTTTTCCCCCAATTAAAAAAAAAAATGAAAGAGCAGATTCTTAAAAGCTCATCACTTACACAGGCTGAACACCTGCCTAGGGACAGAAAAATAAAAGGCAGGGCCATCAGATGAAGGCATTTCTCTTCCGTGTAACTTCCCAGGCTACGCTCCCCAGGTGACTGCTGCCCAGGAGGTAGGGGCTTAGCGAGGCTAAGGCTGCATTTGCCCAAAGGAGCATGTTATACTAAGGGAGCCTAGGACAAAGAAGGAAAATGGCTCAAGGAAAGAACTCAGCTTTCTTTTTCAGGATACATTTTGAACCCTGATCCTCCAGGGCAGTGAAAAGAATGATTCTCTTCAAAATGTGACTTCTATGCAGCAGTCCCTAATCTTTTTGGCACCAGGGACTGGTTTCATGGAAGACAATTTTTCCACCAATCTGGGTGTGGGGAAAGAGGTGGGGGATGGTGAGGCAGAGCTCAGGCTGGGATGCCAGGGATGGGGAGTAGCTGTAAGTACAGAGGAAGCTTCCCTTGCTCACCTCCTGCTGTGACCACCCTCCCCCTGGTTCCTAAATTACATGAAAGACAATTTTTCCATGGATGGGGGGATGACAATTTTTCCATGGATGGCGTGGCCCTTGTGGCCTGGTTCCTAAATTACATGGAAGACAATTTTTCCATGGATGGGGGGAAGACAATTTTTCCATGGATGGCGTGGCCCTTGTGGCCTGGTCCCTAACGGGCCACAGACCGGTACCAGTCCACAGCCTTGGGGTTGGGGGCCACAGTTCTACAGGATGTATTTTTTTTTAAGACAGTCTACACACAGGCACGCTCTCACACACACACTCAGACACACACTCTGGAGGACATCTTTGGATAGGTATGAAGATCTATGTCTATGCACACATGCTTAAAGTTGCTATCACACTTTTCAGGGGCTGAGTGTCACTTTTCAGGATGTATATTAATCCCAAATGTAATAGACAGATTGAGAAAAAAACAGACTTCTTGTTGTTGTTTTATTTTCTGTGCTACACACCATAAAATCAGTATACAAAATTGAAAACAAAATTATGATACATAAATGTTGGCAGTAGGCCTTAAGGAATGACTTTTTCTGGGAGCTAGCTGTAAAAATAAGCCTATTTTGTTTATGAAAAAAATATGACTTATATCTTCAGATATAACAGGGAGGTTAATTATATTTCAGAGATGTTATTTTAGTTCATGTAAGTTTGCACAATGTTTGCAATCTCCAAGCAGAATAATCATTCCTAGACAGATGGCTGGAAAGATTGACATTTAGAAAAGCAATTTTGGCATGCACTGTTTCAGGGTAAAAGCCTAGGCTAAAAAATTATGCCAAAGTTCTGGGCCGTTATAAATCCAGAACATAGCCATGGGAGAGGGAGGCTAAAACTGAGAAAAGTTAAAGTTAAAACAAAGGCATAAATTGGTGCATTCAAGAGAGGTTGGGAGCCCATAGCTCAAGTCTTTAAGAAAAGAGGGGGAGTTGCTGGAAGTTTTGTCAATTATAGCAAAAAGAATGATGATGAGAGAAAGATTTTGATCTTCAAAGAAGGAGAGTGTTTTGAAGGGGAAGAATGAGTTTCAAAGTTCCCCTGCTGGCAACGTCTGCCCCCAGGGAACCTGAGCTGTCACTCACACAGGCTGGGATGGCTGTGATGAAAGTGAATTTGGACCATATCATAAACCCAGGTGGAAATGGTACAAATTTTTGTAATTAATAAATTCAATTTTCATCATTAGAGTCTGAACTTGTAATTGTCAGTGAATAATATGCATTATAGCCATATTTTCTTAGCAAATAGGTTAGCAAATTACCTAAAGAAAGCCATTTTGCGTCTGTGGGGAAATAACTCAGTTGCCTATATGTATGATTCTGATTGTGTGGCTTCTATGGCTTTGCTGCGGTGTTGTGACACAGTTATTTTGGGGTGCACAGTGCAATTACATCATTTCATTTCATCAGAAGTCACTTGCACAGAGAATTATCTCAGAATGAAAAGAGAAAATCAAGAGGGAAGGCCCTAGGTGGGTGGGAGAGTGTGATGGAGATGTTCAGGAGGGGACTTTTGAGAGATGAGAGTTAAGGCCAGGAATAGGGAACCTCAGCAGGAAGACCTCTCTTTCTCCCTGAGAGCTCACTCGAAGTGGTGAGACTTCACCAGTTCCAGGGAGAAAATTATACCTTTAAAATATTTGCTTTTTCAATTCTTGGTCTCTCTATTCCCCATTAGTCTACCGTTGGTGAAGTTTTCCTAGGTTCTACCGTCTCTGCTAAGAGGAATTAGGGAACTTCCATATTCACATGTGCTCAGGGGCAGCAGGTACAGGCGATATCCCTACACTGTACCTGCCGGGGCCAAGGAGATAACAGAGGTGCTCTTGGGGGAAGAAACCTCAGTGGCAGAGTTGTGCCCGGTATTCAACTGTCCCTTCCTGCCAGGAGACACTAGGTGATTCCATCCACCTTTTTGGTTTTAACTACCCTCCACACCACAACATCCCTCAAATCATCATTTTTAACCCAGATTTCTCATTGGTAGTCCCAGCTCCACTGAAAATTTCTGCAGACAGCTAAACACATCCTGTTTGAAACAGAACTCACAGTGTCACCTCTCCTATCCAAATGCACTCCTCTTCCTGGATATTCTTTCCTAATTTGTGGCTCCAGCATGCCCTAGGCACTCAAGTCATCTGACACACACAACTGGTGCCACACCCTTCCATCCTTTCTGCCCTGTCCCCTCCGCTGCCCTTTCTTCTCCATTCCACGTCTCATCATCACACACCTGGACCATTTTCTCAAATCTCAACTTTTCAGATCTATTCACTAGACCCTTACCAGAGAGTTTTCACAAACGCAGATCTGATGATGTCGCTCACCTGCTTCAGTTCTGCATCCAAAACTCCAGATCTCCTGAGAATAAATACCAACTCTGTTGCATAGCCCAGAAAGTCCACCATTTTCTGGCCCCAGCCAATACCCCTCCTTGTCACTGACCTCAGACTCCATGAGGCAGCAGTCCTAAAGGGTTGGCAGACCCCCAAACACAACCCACTGTTGTGTGCCTCTGTGCCTTTCATATACTACTTCCATTTCCAGAGATGGCTTGTCCTTGTCTTGATTGCAAACTTATTCATACTTTAAATTGTGCTAAAACATTACCCTGAATCTGCCTGACAGAGTCAACTGCTACGTTACATGTACGACTTACTTTCTAGATGTATTTTTATTTGCATGTGAATCACAGTTTCCCTGCTTACGTGTCTACATCCTATACTGGCCTTTAAGTTTCTCGTGAACAAGGTCAATGTCTGCACATGCCCCAGGCTCTTTCCCATATATCCTTTCACCATCTTTCCCTGCTCTGCTCTGTACTGTGGAGGGCACAGCCCTGCAAGCTGGGTCCCCATGTCAGCTGGCTTCCAACTCTGTCCAGCCAATGGGAGGGAGGGTAGCAGGTGGCAGGAGAATTTCTCCCTGTTGTGCCACCTTTAGCAGCATCTCCAGTGGCTCCTGTGCTTCATCCATGGCCCCCTTTCTCCTGAGCAGGCTGGTGGGGTTCCTGGTTCCATTGCTGATCTCATCCCAGAGGTCTGATGACACCACCTCCCATCTACAGGCTACCATGACTCTTGGTACTTGCCAATTTCTGGTCAAGTCACTGTCTTCTGTTTGAATTTTCAGTTCTTCCATCATCTCTTTAATCAACCCCCTGCATGAATGAAAGTCCTTTACTTTTAAATACTCAGAGTGGCTCTGTTTCCCTATTTGGATACTGACTTACATAGCATCTTACACAACTTTGTAGTATGGACACTTAACCCAGTGCCAGGCACATTGTGAGAGCTCAGAAAATGTTTATATACTTATGGAATGGATAGAAGAAGAAAGTTAACCAACAGAGATTGTGAAGAAAATGCAGACAGGACTGAGAAAGGGATGAAATGAGAATGGAAGAAAGAGAAAGACATCAGAAATGAAGCCCAATGGCTGGCCGACCAGAAAAGGAGGGAGAGCATCCCCAGGAAAGCCAGGGGCTGCTGGGGCAAGATCATGGCCAAAACCAACAAGAATATGGCCTTCGAGCTCAAGTCCAAATCCTGCAATGACCCTTCTGTGCTCTAGCCATCCAGAGTCACGCAGATGTCCCCTTAATGGGCGTCACTGATGGCCTTTGGGACTGATACTCTCTATTAGATTGAATACTTATGTATTGTTAGATGTGGCTTCCCCCATTGCAGCCAGGAACTAATGTGTTAGCCTCATGGGCAACATAATGCATCAGAAATGAAAGATCTTTGTAAAAAGTCAGTATTTATTTACAGGACAAGCCTGACCTTACTGCTTGAACACCCAAGACTCATTAGAGGATGTGTTTGGTGTTCACATGTGTTTCTTCTCGCCTTTGGATAGCAGAGAATGGAAACTTACAAAAGAATGCCTAGAACAAGAACTTTTCATGATTAAAATTTCGCCCAGTGTTCTGATATGTGACTTTGAGGCCAGTGGGTCATAAGCAAATGAAGAACAGCTGACAAGGGCTTATGCAAAGGAGGGAGGACTTTTTACATACCTTATATCTGTGGAGCTAGAATTGTAGAACTGAACTCATCAAAATTGTGACTCTCATTGCTCCGTCTAACTGTGAAA
This sequence comes from Lepilemur ruficaudatus, assembly GCA_963574885.1. NCBI lineage: Eukaryota > Metazoa > Chordata > Mammalia > Primates > Lepilemuridae > Lepilemur > Lepilemur ruficaudatus. Next base: position 22,046 of record CAUYRT010010961.1, on the reverse strand, counting down.
AGAAATTGCTGGCAACTAAAGCTTAGCAAACAATTTTTGTTCAATGCCCACAGACTCTTGTAGAATTGGGAACTGATACATGTACCACTTACAGGTTCAAAAATTATATCTTTACCTATGTGTTTTACAGGTTTTTATTTAGGGGAAAATTATTTGAATCAAATTCTACTTAGTCAAACCACCTTTTATGTTTTATTATTTTTGCAATCATGAAGCCATCATAAAAATATTTTTAAATCTGAATTTATTGATAACCTGGAGTATAAAATGTCAATTTTAAAAATATAATCAAAGTCTAAATTTTGATAAAACACATAACACAGAAATTTCTAGTACTTTGGGCTGACCCTTGTATGCCACAGCTCTGCTCTATTTATTATTATTTTGCAAAATAACCATTCTAACATTTGATAAAGCATATTTATGAACATGTCTTAATAAGAAAAATGTCCATTTTATTACCATGTTCTATCTTTTTCAAAATATGAAAATTTTTACCTATATGTCATATAATAAAAGAAATAAAATCTTGGGGAACAATAAAAGAAATGAAGCCTGAATGTCCAGACTTGTGTGCAGTAAGGATTGGGATGCCAGGAGGAGAAATAGGGAGTCCACAAGAAGACACGGTTGACAAGAAAAAGAAATCACCAGGGAGTCCGTTTTTGTTATTAAAAATGTTTCAACACTCTATTGTCCCACTATGTACTAGTTCTATATATTTTATAATTTGAAACTTTTAGTAATTCTCCTTTAGAGAGCTCAAAACTTCAAGAGCTTGCATGTACAGAAGTAGATTTGTTTCTGAGCTCTGCTGAAAAACTCTCTTTTTTTCTTACTTGAGATATAATTCAAACACCATATTAATTCTACTGTTTAAAGATAGTACAATTTAGTCATTTTTGCATATTCACAAAATTATAGAGCCATCACCACTATTTCCTGAATACTTTCAACCCAAAAAGAAACCCCATAACCAATAAAACTCTCTCTTTCTCCCTCCCTCCAGCCTTTGACAACCACTGATCTACTTTCTGTCTTTACGGATTTGCCTATTCTGGACATTTCATGTAAATGGAATCATGCAATACATTTTGTTGTTGTTTCTAGCTTTTTTCATCTTGGCTAAGTTTTAATATTAATTTAACATCCATTATTAAGTTTAAATTTCAATAAACCATGTAATGGAAACATAAATATTGTTTTGATAAGATCCTAAAATGCAATTTTAAAGATACAAGGATGGAGGAGGCTTAATAAGAATAAAACTTACAGAAAAACCACATGCTGAGTTTCTCAAAATTGTGCATATTGTCTAACACTAAAGTTTTCTTCCTGCTGATTAATTAAAATGATTGTCTTTATAATTTTTATCTCTCTTTGCTCAAAAAATATACTTAGGGAGATTTTTAAACCCTAGTAATAAATGTAATAATCATAACTGTGCATAGCCTTCATGGAAGTGTCATTATTTTCTCTTTTCACTAAACTGAAAGATAACCTTTTTGCAAGAGTGATATCCAGTCTTCATGTTAAGACATCTTCAAGTTCCACAGAGCCTTAACCCATGAGCTTTTTTTGCCAGCTGCAGGTAGTTGGTGTCTGGTTTCCAAGTGACTGCATATAGCCTTCTGGGGAGAAGCAGTATTCTCCTTACTGTTATGATACTCTTTACATGAGTAATAGGAACCCTAAGTCTATCCGCAGTGGAAATCATGTCATAAATGTCAAAATGTGTAATTTTTTCCAAGTCACACTTGCAAGCCCATCTGACCTCTTGTCACTGTTCTACAAACACTCCATATCTCTTATCCCAGAGCTAAATCCAGAGACATTTCATTCTTCTGTGGCTAGAAACCTAGTTCTCTAAAATCTAAGAAGACACACTCTACCAAAAAAAAAATTATACATGCACCTATGGAAGTATGTATGAAACTATTTGTCAATGATTAGAGTAATTCAAGCCATCACAGACCAATTACACAGCTACAATATGCAAAAAAAAAAGTGCTAAGTTTTCAGGGTTACAAAGCTGAATTAGATCCCAGAGCTGCACTCAAGAACTTAAAATGCTACTGCAAGCAAAACTAACAACCACTGGGTAGCTTCCAGTTCTAGTTATTAATAAGATGAAGTAGGGAGGATGGTTCTCTGGGGATGGTGCCAGGTGGGATCTCGGCGTGGGTTGGTTCTGCTGTTGGCACACTGATCACTCATCCCTGTATCCTGATTTCCTGCCACTACCCATTGTCCAAACCCAACCAAAAATCAGGGTTAAGACATTCAGACTTCCCTACTTTCAAAGTAGAAACTCAATTCCATGGGACATTCCTGTCCCTTTCCCTCTCTTATGCCCATCCCCCACCCCGTCTTCCCTTAGAGCTCTAGCACCCAACTGTTTTATATATTTTATATATATATATATATATCTTTTTGGACATAATGAGGAGTCATTATTATGATCTTCATAATATGATGGGTGAGGATAAATAATTACTTTCATCTTACATTGTATCTAATTTTGTTTTGCATTTGATGAATAAGATTTCTTTTTCTGATGGCTGTACACTTTACATGTATTTCCACATGTCAAATCTGTCAAATGCCACATTTAAGGTTGTCTCATTATTTTGATCCACCATGTTCAGTCACCAACTCTGTGAAGTTTAGTTATGGCTGAAAACCTAAAAACCTCTAACATTCAACATATAAACATCAGCCAGTCAATAAAATGTATTTTTTCATTGTGTGTGTCTAGTTCTCTCCTTTTACTATGGAGAATAAAGCTGACATCTAAATCACAGGGAGTTAGAATTGTACTGGCATTCTATTATACCAGGTCCTCCTAGGCCTTCCCGTTGGAAATCAGGCCTCAGGCCCTATAAATAAAACAGAGCTAATGTGGCAGTGAGTGGGACAGCTGAGAGTATATGAGGCTATCATGAGGAAAAGGGTGACCGTTTCATTACTGCTGCTTGTTTGTATTTTGCTATTACATTTGTGTAAAAACTATTCACATGATAGAAAACATTCATGATGCAGTAGCTCCTCTTTTGTTGCTACAACAGGAGAAAAGGTAAAATTCAAATTCCCAAATTAGACTCGAGTTGGAGCCTCATCTCAAGCTTTTTAATGATCTGTAAGAAATGCAAAAAATTGTCAACATCAGTGTTTTGCATTGTAATAAACCTGTGATTAACCTTTCAAGACATGTAGCCAACAGTTTGTGCTAAAAAATGAACTCCAGATAGAAATGATATTTCTCACCCAGCAGGGTGTTTTCCATTAAATTAAAATATTCAATATTTCTGCACACATTAGCTTTACTAATTGAAACTAATTTAATGCTCTCGAAAGGCTTAAAAGCAAATGTGGGTGAGCACAGGTATTGAGAGGATTTTCCTGATTGATTAGCAACGTGTTTCTGTAAACAGGTGGCACAGTGGTTGGCCTACCTGTTGGTGTACTATTAGACCTTGATGAAAAATGTTAATTTTCATTTGTGTTAATGGCCTTTGACGTGAGTGCTTCACACACTGTTCACTGGCCTTCTCAGTGGGCACGGATGCCAGCCTCCCTCAGCATGGCTTGCCATTTGCATTAAGTATTCATCACAGAAACAAATAATCATGGCTTGGAACGACACAAATTACGGACTTGGAGAGATCCAAGCAAGTCTCTATGGATGGGGAGAAGAGAACGTGAGGCTTCTGTTTTCCTAAGATTCAATGGAATCTTTGCAAAGCTGCTGGATGGTCACCATTTTCAGATGGCACAGCTGCAGATAGGCCACGTCTGTTTACATCAAATTGTGGAATTGCCGTGTGTATTTATGTACAAGTGGAGTATCCATTCATTTATTCAACAATCATTTTTCTTCAGTGACTGCACATATTAGGCACAGTTTCAAGAAACTGCTCTCATGTAATTTCTAATTCCAGAGGTTAAAATCAGATGATAAACAAACATGTCTATATTGGCATAACCTCAGGGAGAAAATTCCCATCCCTCCACGGGAAGACGATCTCTTAAACAGGCTCATTCTAAATGTAAAGTTGAGAGTGTCTCGGGGGTGGCTTAGCTCTATGTGACTGTTTATGGGTATGGGGGCAAAACTTGGGAATTTCAGAGCACAGCAAAATATAAAAGGAACATAAAATAGAATATACATAAGAAGCAAGAAAATTAAAATGAGAAGATGAGAGAGCATAAAGAGGAGAAGGAAAGACAGAAAAATGGGTGAAAAGAAGGCAAGAAATGGAAGCAATCCCCTGTAAACCCAGCAGCCACACAGCACTCTGTGATGGCGCCAGCAGTGACTCCATTTGCCTAGACTTTTGTTAGAAAATGGCACGGATTTCATTAATTCCTCCCCCTAAAAAGCAATGATGAGTATAAAGTATATATTTCCTATGCTAGAATGAAAGTGATTTTGTCACGTGCCTTGAGGCACTATTGTGCAGGCACACCTCATATGGTAAAGTATACGTATGACATAGTTTTAGGAGCTGCTAGCTTCACCTAGGAAGTATAGCAGCAGATCTGCTTCTCATTGGCTTCTTCCAAAATCTCTCCAGAGATAATGATCTTAAGCTATGCTGTTTTATGGGAACTAATGTGAATGACTAACCTTACTCACGCTAGTACTGGAAGGGTTAGTGGAAGTCACAGAGTAAGTAAATCTGTCTTCAGAAGTCCTTGTTAGAAAGAGGTCATTCATCCTTAAAAGCAACAAATATTTATTATGTGCCTCTTGTATGTCAAAATCTGGGTCCGCTCTGGAGATAGAGCAGTTGAACAAGACTGCAAGGTCCCTGCCCTGTGGAGCACCCATCCTCCGCATTGGTCATCCCCCCTACCTCTCAGGAGGAATCCACCACTGGGGAGGGGAAGAGTGACCTGTAAGCAGCAGGGTCTCAATCCCAGTGTTTTAAGAGTTCAACCTCGTAAACATAATTGGTGAGGCCTCTTCTTCTACCTCTCTTTCTCCTTCTACTTCTTATTCCACCAATGTGGCCAGGATGGACAGGGAGGTGAAAGTTCTTCTCTCCATGTCAGGGCCACTCCAAGCCCTGAAGGGAAACAGGGTCTATCCTGCTGTCTTCCCTGCTCCCTTCTTTTTCTCCAGTGCCAGGAAGTGTGACAGATTCTCCTGCCCTCATCACCCATGGTAAGCTTCAGAGTGAACACGGGGATGGAGGAGTTCTTGTGAGGACCTCTTGATCAGGGGACCAACAGGTGCCTGAATCCTACTGGGAGCTGACTGCTCCCTCCTTCCCATGAGTTCTCAAAAAGCAGTTATGCACCAAGGAAAACAACCACAGTTAGGAAAAAGTTCATGTGTGGTTGTTATTTCTACCCCCAAATTCAATGCACAACTCCTTTAAGTTATAGATGGACACAAGGCTGGCTTCATTTTGCCGTGAAGGAGGTCACGCATCACGGACAAAAGCTGTTCATTTCCCCGTGTGTGGGTGGAGCTGCAGAGGACGTCTTTCCTGTGAAGGTATCAGTATCAACTTCCCTGCCCAAAATCCTCCTTAGTCAATTTTCCTGAGGCAGAGTCACAATGCCACCGTTGTAAGCAGACTCAGATGCAGGTTGTACAGTACTTAGATGTATTTAAGTTGACTCAGCCTACGCCTGCTTATTTCCATTATTAGGGCCCCAGAGCTTAGTTCTTATCTTCTTCCCAGACCTTGATACTGCAGAGTAGCTCACTGAGTTTCCGTGCCAGCCCCTGAGAGGTCTTTGCTGCTGCATGTCCCACTTCTAATCACTGGGGTCTTATGATATCTCTTGGCCCTTGGCTCTCATTTCCATCATGCTGAAGGCTTTTGTTCACTGCCGCCCTGGTATTTGGAGCCCAGTCTTCAAAAGCCTGTCTGATGATCGGATCCTTTGTCCTCTAATAGCAGACCTCCTAGATGCTGACTTCTGCCCACAGGACTCCCTGCTTCCACATACTTTTATGTCTCCACCTCTATGCTGCTATTAGGGTCACCTTGGAGCTCCAGGGCCAACCACTGCCTCACATGTGACTGTCGTGGCAATGCACCAGCATACTGGGCCTCCTGCCTGGCTGAATCTATGCATCATCATGGTCCACCCTGCCCCCTGTGCTGTTCTGCCAGTGGGGGTCCCTGAATCCTCATCCCTGCTCCATGTGGACATAGAACCATCTTGCCTCAAATCTAAAATCATGGCATGAAAACTCATACTCTTTCTCCCTCCATGGCACTCCTTTTTCTTTCCAAATTCCCTACACCTGTGCCCTACAGACTTCTTTTCTGATCTAGGTGTTTCTTCAAGAAGGCAAGAGAGGAAATGTGTTACTGCAAAGTGGTAGGAAGCCAAACTAGCTTCATTTTAAACGAGGATGCTCCACAGTGAAGGGCACACTCTCCTTGCTACAGGAACAGAGAGCATTCAGGATGGGCTGTGGGAGATGTTTGAGAGCATAAGGGCCTCCACACATGCCTTAACTCACCACGGAGTAAGATAGAGGCAGGGTTACGGCAACTACACACTGATATTCCCCTTCCCTGAAGATTCCCCTCAGCTTTCTCTTCTCCTCAACCTGCCTGTTCATAACAGGATCCTCCTCAGTGCCCCAGAGGCTCTGTGCACATGAGAGTGCAGAGTGAGAAAGCTGGGGCCGGTCGGGCCGGGCACATCACTGTCTATAATCTTGCAGAGACTCAGGGGTCCTTCTTAATTTCAATGTTTTTCACAAACCTACATATAGTAGCAGTAGCATTTTTGTCATCTGTTGATTAAGGGAAAAAAGGTGAAAAATTATGAGATGTATTCAGTAGTTCTTTTTAAAATATTGAATTTATTACATAACATGATACACACATTTGGAAATAGCCATACATGTGGGCAAGAGAAGCTGAACCTACTGATCATGTACAGTGTACAATTTAGGGTCCTGAGGCCTTTTTCTAATTCTACAGCCCCAAGGGACTCAGTCCCCCAAGTGGAGGTCACTGGGTCTATGTGATTAGACTAATTTCCCTCTGGTACTGGGAGAGTTAATGGACATTTGGCATCAGGAAGACAGCCTCAGTCCTCACTTCCCAGTTGCAAACAGAAAGACTGGGGAAGGGCGAGGGCTCACACCTGCCGCTCTTGGATCCATGTCCCTGGGGGAGGAAGAGGGGTGGGGCTGAGGGTCGTCCCCGGAAAAGAGGGGAAAGTCACTTCTCTCCTCAGAGCAAAGACAGATAATCATGGGCTCTATGCCTAGTGCCTGGGCATGTTGTAAACATTTATTCAGTCTGAATCATTAGGGAGTAACTGATCCTCACTCACAAAGTGGAAAGTGATTTGCTTTCCTTTCGAGTGAGCAGCACTTTCTCCTCCTTTGTCCATCAAGTGACCTGTTCTATGAAGTGGGAATTGACACTTTCGTGTCTCAATGATGAAGCATAAAAGCTCCATCTATAAAATAGGAGGCATATTTTCACATTTCCCTTTATCCTTAAGGGAAAAAAGAAGTCCCCCTTAGAGCCTTATCTATTTCCTCGGTGAGGCAGCTGCCGGTGTTTGGGTAGACTGCTCTAGACATCAATTTTCACTCTGAGTAAGTCTCCTGTGACTCCCCAGAATCATAGCTTGTCAAAGGCAAATCTTCTAAGGCAACATATCTAAAGATGGGAAGAGTTTCCAAAGATTTATATATCCTCCTCTAAGGAAGAAATACAAACTAAGTCTTCAGTTTGCTTTCTGAAGCTCGTAAATAAAATTCAGTTGATGGATAAGTTCTATGAATAAAAATTCCCCAGGGTCCAAACATGTTGTTTATGTATTTCATTTTCCTGTCAAGGAAGCATTTTTTTTCAAAGGTGCAATGAGTCTAATTAATGTCAGGAAAAATCCTATCCCAAGTTCAAGTGATCATGGAGTTGAGCCATGTGCACCTCAATTCTCTCCTAACTTGGAAGAAATGCCTCTTTTCGGTGCTTGTTGAACAACTGAACATCAACTGTGTGTCAGGTCTTGTTAGCAATGAAAATAGGAGTGCGAGCAAGATGCAGTCCCTTTAAGTCTGAGAAAAGCTCAGTGTGCAAGGGAAGCACAGGAGAGGTAACAGGTCCAACCTTGGGGAGATGGAGGAAGGCTTCCCAGGGCAAGGGACAACTCAACTGAGACCTAACGGAAGAGTAGAAGTCACAGAGCAGTCTAGGCCAGTGCTACTCAAAGCAAGTTCCACACACTAGTGTCAATTCACAAACTGCTATCTCGACAAGGTGAGTACACAACTGACAATAGGCATTAAGAATCTTTTTATGGCAGTTCAACAAATATCCAATTATATGATCACTAGGCTTCTATTTTATGTCTTTATGTTTGTTTCTAATAATTCTTTTTTATTGCATTTTATTAAAAGCCTTAGTCTGCAATGAATTGGGAATTTAAAAAAAAAGAGAAACTGGCCCTTCCCCACCATAGATTTGAGTAGCAGTGATCTGGTCAATGGTGTGTGAATGCCAGGAGCTGGGAAGAGGCACGAGGCAGCAGATTCTAAGGCTTGGCTCTGATGCTGGAGAGAGAGACATGTTTGAGAACTGTAGTTCCTCCTGAAGCATCACTCCCCAAAATACCTTCTTTCTTTCTTCACATGGCTCACAAGCAATCCTCTCTGCAATGATGGCAATTCTTGTCATTGTGCATGCTTTCTATGTGTCTGGCACATGTTAAACACTTTGTGTTACCCAATCTTTATAACCATCTCAGAAGGCAGATTTTCTTATTATCCCTGTTTTGTAAATGACAGAAATAAGATTTGGCAAAGTAAAGCACCTTGCCTAGGTTAGATCCAGGATCCCAGCCCAGGAATCTCTAACTCCACTTATTTTTCTGGTCTATTTCCTAGAAGTCGTTATGCATCAGCATCCTAAAATCTCTACATTTAGGACACCCCTTTCCTTCATTAAGAAGTTGCTGGAAAGTTTCTAATTCTCATCTTCATAGCTACCTCTAGACTTGTCTCTCCCTCAAACAACACAACTTTAAAAAGAAAAATATCTACAACCCCAGTCGTTTTTCCTTTCTCTGCACATGATCCAAGCTTTCATCTGTTTACCTTTGAAATCTGCTGTGAAAGATAATCACGGCTTCAGCTACCAAGAAGCACACATGTCATTTTGATTTCTGACCCATTTGCTCCAAGAACATTTGCTAGGATAATTCGCCGTCACCAGGGTTCTGAAAACTTTCATGAGGATTCTTTTTTCTTCTTCTTGCTCATTTCAAACTAAATCAAGGATGATGATGACTGCAATAAACTCCACTGCGCTGATTGGTGCCTCCTGAAATGTGGCTCTCTCTGGCAGTGGAGCACTGATTGTTCATCACCCAGCGGGCTGCCTTTCTACTCCATGCCACCTCCTGCAACTGGTCTCCTGGTTCCAGGGAAGTTACCAGCTGACAGAGTAAACAAACAGTGATACTCCCTGATTGCAAAACTTTCTAAAAGGCAAACATCTTTCCCAAGTACCAAGACAGGAAGCTTTTTTTAGTTTAGTTTTGTTTTTTCAAATGTATTCCAGTCATCAGAGAAGCACGGCTCCCCACGAACTTGCCTGTGGTGATAAAAGGATTTGAGTCCATTGCATGAGGCGACAACCATATGGACAGCTTCTCTGAAGGAGATAATGAATAGAATTATGTTTCGAAGAATTTCAAAGACTGTTCCAGCAGGAAAAGGTATTAAGGATTATCTAAGATGAACTATTTTATAAAAATCTAACATTAAAGTAAATCTTCTCTTCCCCCTTTTTACACATACTACAATAACATATTCAGTCTGGGACCCAGAGTTTTGTACTCAAATCTTTATTCTGTGTTTTAATTGCAGGGGTATTGGCATTGGGAGTGGGACAAATTTTGACCTATTGCTGAATCAGATGGGAACCACCAACTCCAGTTAACAAGATGCTTTTTCCTCCAATTCTATTTTGACCTTAACCTTTCACCTTTGAGGCCATACACTACACTCACTGCTTTAGTCATTTTTGGGGACCTCTTTACTGATTTTTGAAAATGTTATTTTAAAAGGCACGTAAATCTAGGACTTCACTGCCTACATAACTAAAGTAAAAAATTGACTAATTCAAGTGAGTTAGCATTATTTTCCCTTCATTTTTAATTTTTGCTTTAATATTTTCCTTTTTCTTTGACTTCAAAAATCTGACATACTAGGGTCATTAAGTTGATTTGGTCATTTGTTGATCAGAACGATTATCTTTCCATTTTTGAAATATAACATAAATTGTTAACTTTAAAAGATGCCCTTCTAAAAGAACTCACTATCATAGTCCCATTTTAAGTGGATCTGGAACATGTGTAAGCCATGACTTACTATAGGTATTGACCGATCGGCTTAAATGGAACCAATCCTAGCACTTCCCAGGCTTATCCTCCACCAATTCAAACACGGTGCACTCGATTCCATTCTTTAAAAACAGTAGTTAGCATTCTGAGAATGGAGACAAATCAGGGAATGCTATAAGAAAAAGTCCTTATTTTCATAGGTATTTTCTATAATTCATTAATATTTTGTGATTTACAAAATTCATAGTTATTATCTACAGAGCATATTGTCAATACTCACCCATTTGTGCACATTATGTCATTTACCTTCAGAATAACCATATGAAAATATTTTATAAATCCGTATATTATGTTCCAGTTAATTTTGTGTAAAATGCAAAACATTGAATTTTCACTTCATGATGTAGATCTTGCCTACATGCGTCTTCCATGAGCCTTGCTTTCCCATTTATTTAAAGGTGAGTGATTCTACCAAAGATAGAAGTGTCTGCATCTTTTGCCTCAAGCCCATTTTCAAATTTCTGAAAAATCATGTACTTTTGAAATTCTCTGCCAGCTTACAGGGTTGAAGAATGTCACAAGCAGAGAGAAGGGCAGTGGATCTCAAATAACGCAAGTTAGACACTGGGACATGAGGCATTGTGTTAAAATGCCAATATCCAGGATTTACTCACAAGCCAAATCAGTCAAAATTGCTGAGAGTAGAGCCTGGGCACTAATCATTTACTGAAAAGCTCCCCAGGTATTTCTAACGTGCAGCCAAGTTTGAGAACCACAGTGGAAGCCTTCAGTTTTGGAGTTGGAGAGACCTGGGTTTGAAACCTGTGTCTGCCACTTACCTGTGCTATAATTTGGAGTAATTTGCTAATTTCTCTGAATCTCAATTTTCTTATTCATAAAAACTGGAATAATAACTCTTATCTCATACAGTTAGTGAAAGAATTGCATGAAAATAGCTTATGTGGAAGAGCCCAGCACAATATTGAGCAGATAGTAAGTTTTCAATAACTAATAGTTTCTCTGACATGTCCTGTCTCATATTTGCAAACTGCATTTCTCTAAGAATCATGATATTACAAATACATCTTACATCACACAATGTAAGACATAAATACCTGCTTACATTTTCCAAATAATAAGCTATGAGTTTTTCTAGAAAAGATAGTGGGTACATTTTATTTATGTTATGTTCACAAACAATAAGCTGCCAGAAATTTCCCCAGGTTTAGAGCATGATGTGCTCAATGGACAATGGCTGATCTAGTAGTTAAGAGTTAATACATAGCTTTCGAAACGGGATTTCTCAATAGCACATTTAAATTCAAGGACAAAAAGCATTTTGGAAACGTTCCAGAAATGTACAGTAAATCCTCATTCTGTGAGAACATGTTGCAAAGCAGGTAGACTCAGTAACCACACTCAAACCAAAGTCAAATTTTAAATTGTACCCTGGCCAATTAGGAAAAAGCACGTATGTGTCTAATTTGAGAGACCACAAAATGTTTTGTCATCTACCATCTCATTTTTATTTTATTACTTGATATTTACAATCTATGGCATGAGGGAATAAACTCATAAATTAGAATTACAGGGGGAAAACTAATAAAATAAACTTGTTCTGACTCTGTGATTTGAACATAGGTAATAATTGTATCCAGGAACACCCAGCGTCACTAGACAGATCAATAATGTAATTGGGATGAGTGAAAATTGTTTTGGATGTTTAATAAGACAAGGTGATTTCAAGGCTGTGGTCTGCACATCTTGGAGTGATGTGTCACCTAGCCTAGCAGTGGCTAGTACAGGTTGAAATTGCATCCCTTAAAGTTTCTATACCTCCAACTGTATCCCAACTCAGGCTGGGCTTTGGCTCCACCTAGTTCAAATGTGTGATGCTTTCATGCTAGTAATAGTTCAGATCACTCTGATGGGTAGATAGTGGCCCAGGGAGGCAGAGGCTGCAGGAAAAGCAGGGAGCTACGTGCTGCCAGTTCCTCCGACATCAGCTAATGCGGCTCGACGGAATTAAGAGAGACAATTACTTCTGGTTGGATGCGCTGCTGCCCGCCCTAAATTAGAGCCATACTTCAATTAACATTAGTTATGTATTAATTACCTCTAGAAGAAACTGTCACAAAGGCAGATTAGTGAGGAATGGGGAAGCCTTTTGCTAATGACACTAGGTGTTGAAGACTGAGTCAACAATTAATCATCTACCTCTATCTTCTACCAAAGGGCAAGCCATCCATTTCATAGGAAACAACAAAGGCATCAGACATACAATTTCTTAACAGAGGAAGCTCAAGAGGGCTCCATGTCAGATTGCGAATCACTAGCAAGTGATCCAACTTCAAGTCTCCATTCTTCACATACTTAGATTACTCCCTTCCACAGAGGTTCTCAAAGTGTGCCCCCCAACCCCCAGCAGCAGTGTCAGCATCACCTGGGAACTTATTAGAAATGCAAATTCTCAGGCCGCAGCACAGAATAATTGAACCAGAAACTCTGCGGTAGGGCCAGAGATTGGGTTTTAATAATCTCTCCTGCATTCATTCAAAAATCATATTTATAGCAGGTAACAGTGGCTGGTCCTGTAGCCTCAACTACTTGGGAGGCTGAGGTGGGAGGACAACTTGAGCCTGGAAGTTTGAGACCAGCCTGGGCAACATAGAGAGACCCCATCTCAAAAACAAAACAAAACAAAAATCATACTTAGGCACCTGTTAACTGCTAGGTGTGAAAGAAGCAAGGGCAATTTTGAAAGGCCTTTGGGAGGATTAGATGAGAAATAGTTATATGGGGCAATAAAACATCGCATCAGCCGCTACCAACACCAGTCCAGATAAATGAATTATTTAGAATCACGAACAAAATATACCATTGTAGAAGAAACCTAAACATTCATCTGGGGTAGCTGCACACAAAATTTAAAGTGCTATGGAAGATATGGGGATTCACCTTTATCTTCTCTTCACTTGGGTGGCAACAGAATGCACACTTGGCCGCTGAGGCACAGCCTGGTCAGGGGTCAGCCTGTGCCCATCGGTAAGGCTGCCTAGGTTTGCATGTCAATTTCCACCACAAGGTTGCCATAACCTGCAGGCCCAAGCACACTCCATCTCTTAGCCACTCCTGAACATTACACAGAATCCCACACTCGGCTCCAGCCCCAGTGCTTTAGAGACTGCAAACAGGTTCCACTGCCCTGCCTTGTGCCCTGGAACCATTTTATGCTGTAGGGAAGACCCGGTGACTCCATACTGCTTGCTTAGCAAGGCAACAGCCCTTTCCCCATTGCCAGCATGTCACTCATGATCTAATCTAAGCCTGGCCTGAACAGTCCTTTGTGTAACACAGCTGCTGCTCCATTCATCTGGCCAAGCCCTGTCCTATTTAGTCTTGTTTTTGCTTCCCTCTCAGCATGCCCATAATGCTTGCATCTCAAAGTGCCTGTGCCCACACCCATCTTTATCCCGCTATATCTCCCACATAAGGCTAGCTCGGCTACCGGAAATTTCCATGTTCCTAACTGCAGTACTTTATTTGGGATTACCGAAACTCTCTGTCAACATGAAAAATGTTGTCCAAGATTATAAACCATTAAGCCATTTTCTGCCACTAAGATCTCAACTCGAGTGAAATTATTGGTGTAAAAGGCCAGGCATTGCCCAGGGGGAATGGAACTTTCAACAATATTTTCTTAGAAATCATGTGGTCACCTGGAAAGCAGTCCCAGAATACTAGATTTTGAATATCAGGGGTGTCACAAAGTCTTAAAGAGGGCTAGAGATAATCTTCAGATGAGAGTTGTCCCATGGCCTCTAAGAGTTCAAAATTCAAAGAATCCTATGTATTATTTTAAAAACAATATAGAAAAATTGCAGACTTTACAGTCAGATAAACCCAAGTTTTAATCTTAATTTGCAGTGTGACTTTGGGAAATCGAACTTCTTTGATATTTTATTTTCTTATCAGTAAAAGTGTGTATCAAGATATCTCCCTTACAAGGTTTCTGTCCAAATTAAATAAGAGAGACTATGAGAAAATGTTTAACTGTGCCAAGAACAATTAAAAACCAAAACCAAACAAAAACCTGTTTTTTTCAACTAACACCTCTTCCACCTATCCTTTTTCTATTTTCTGTAGTCTGTGCGTGCAAGGTCCCTAAGGCAGGTGACGAAATGGTTTAATTAGAAACCTAGGATAGCAAATAAAGGAATGACAGAGTCTAACCATTGAGAATCCTTAACAAACAAGTCAACGGCATGAAAATAACTCGTGGGTCATTTTAGAAATCACAGAGCCTCCCACTGAACAGGACTCAAAAGGTCATCTAGCCCAAATTGAGAAACTTTGGTGAGATTTTCCTCCCCACATGCCCTGTCTCTGTTTAGCAGAGTTAAAGAATAGCCATGCTGGGGCTGGCAATGACTTTTCTGCTGGAATAGATGCTTCAGCAGAGTTCATTTTAAAATAATGCAAGCAAAGAGGAAATGCGCATTACAAATGCCTTAGATGGATTTGATCTATATACATAATATCTCCCTCCATTGCCTTAGTCTTATGATGGCAGTGGAAGTCATTTTGACACAAGGTCTTTAATAACATTGGTGTTCCTTCCTAGACTCTTCGATACACCCAATTAATATATTCTGCAGACGATCTGTCACCCTGTGAGGCTGCTAAATGAATCAAACTCATTAAGTGCCCCTCTTTTATTAATAGCACAAATTCCACTGCTGTGCTGTAGAAAAGCTATTAGTAGAGCTGGCTTCTGCCTCTTGTTTGAACACATCTTATAAATAAGTCAGCACAGAACGGGGTTTGAATCATGGTAACTGGAGTCTGTCATGTCAGCCTGCAACAAACAACTCCGAGCCCTGTCTGGGTGCAGCTAATACCGCATCAGCTGGCTCTGGTGAAATGGGTACCAAGGGGGACATCTTGCTGGGGAGAGCTTCCCGCAATTAAGTCCCCTGTCTCTAAACCACTTCTCAGTAGGAAACACCATTGTTAAGAGTGTCTTTCTAAGAAAATAAAGCACAGAATCATAGATTATTAGATTGGGATGAGCCTTAAGATCAACCAGCCCTGTGGTTCTGAGCTCAAACCATAAATTAGAACCACCTGGGATCTTTTAGCAGCTAATAATGCCCACTGAACAAATGCTAACCTGTCTCAAAGGACTGAAAGAATACAGTTTATTCTATGATCATAATTGAATTAAATTAAAAAGAGATATCAAGACAGTCCCAAATATTTAGCAATAGATTTTAAAAAATTTCTGAATCACAGAACCCACTACAGATAAATTAGGAAATATTAAAACTGAACAATAATGACCACACAACATATTCATATTTTGGGATGCAGCAAAAGGAGTGTTTAAAGATAAATTTATGGCTTTAAATGGATAAATGGGGGGGAAGAAAAATTTAAAATCTATGATCTGTGATTCCACCTTAAGAAATTAGGAAGACAGAAATTAAGCTCAAAACAAGAAAAGTACAGGAAATACTAAAGATGACTGAAAATGAATGGAATAGAACACGGACAAGCAATAGACAAAGTAAATAAAATCAAAAGTTGGTTGTTTTGGTTCTTCAAAAAAAAATCAATAAAATTGGTAAACCTCTTAGAAAAGTGACCAAGAAAAAGAGAACCAAATTACTATCAGAAATAAAAGAGGATTCAACAAAGATCTCAGATACAGTAAATAAAAATAAGAATATTATGAACTTTATGCCAATAAACTTTAAAACTTAGATGAAATGTATACATTTCTTAAAGGAAACAACAAAAATTGACAGAAAAAAATAGAATAACTTACAGCTATCTGTTAAAAAATCCATGAGTAATTAACAACATTTTTACAAAGAAAACTCTAAGCCAAGATGGTTTTGTGGGTAAATTCTGTCAAATATTTAGGAAAAAATACTATAAATCACACACAAATTCTTTCAGAACATAGAGGATGAGGTGTTACTTCCCAATGCATTTTCTGAGGCAACAATGTAATATCAACCACAGACAAAGTCATTATAAAAAAAAATACAGATAAATATTTCTTATAAGTGGATATAAAAATCCTCCACAAAATATTGATAAACGAAATCCATCAAAATATAATTGTAATAATGTGGCATAACTAAGTTTGCCGGGTAAATAGAATAGAGGAAGAAAAACCTTATATCTTCTCAGATCATATAGATACAGGAAAAACATTTTCATACTCTTTCATGATAAAAATTTTCAGAAAATTAGAGATAGAAGAAAATTTCCTCAATCGGATACAGGGCATCTTTGAAAAAACTTACAACTAACATCATACTTAATGGTAAAAATTCAATGCTTTCCTACTAGATTTTAAAATCCAAGTGGAATTTAATTAGATGAGTAGGAAATGACTTCTCTGCAAAGCCTAAAGAACTATTTAAAATATCTCAGGCCCATAAAGAGACTAGACATGCCACCTATAGCCAGACCGGTCACCCACAGCTCTGAGAGACAGTACCCACTCAGGTGCAGAGTTAGAAAGATGTGGCCCTCACCGACATAAATGGTCTCAGCACTCTTCACATAGGGAGAAGCATCAACTAGGATAACCAAACTGTCCCTGGTGCCTTACATACAAAAGTTTGCACAAAGTCAGTGTCCAGGGCACCAGTCCCACACTCAGGAAAGCCTGTAAATGAACCGACTGTGGATTAGGAGAAAAGGATCTTTCGAAAGGAAAACTCCATAAATACAACCAAAGTCAAGCCCTCCATCCAGCTTGAGGCAAGTCCAGAGGGAACACCAGATTTCTAGATCCGGAGGGATCAGAGTAGAGGGCGGGGGGCAGCACTATTGACACCTCCCAAGTCTCTTCTCACGTGGCTGGGAAAGGCCTTTAAAGGCAACCCAGACCTCAGATGTGGGTCCCACCTGAGAGTCTTCCCTGAATAGACAAATCCCAGGAACGGTGTTTCCCAGCCTAGGAAGACCCAATCCAGCTCTCAGTCTCTGCCAATGACTGCCCTGAGACTGTGGAGAAGGAAACTTTTCAAGAAGCCGCTGAGTGTGGCGCAGTCAGGAGGGGGCAGCCTGTGTCTCCCATGTGTCTTCCTGCCCCTTGGCAGGGACTGCAGATAGAAGGTCAGCTGAGCAGCAGCTGCCCAGCCTCCTGGGATGTAATGGGAGCTTCAGAGGCTGGAGGGGGGACCTACCTATCACGCAAGTCACTCCTCTACAGAGAATGCCAAGGGCAGGCACTTAAAGAAAAGGGCGTTCCATATTCATACTGGCCAGAGTTTCAGGTGGCATTTATTTTAAGCCATCAAAATATCCTTTTCTGGGGCAACAGTTGAGAAGAACCTAGTAAGGCTTCCCTAATCTTGTTTTAGGGTCTGCCCTAAGCAGAGCTACCATGCAGCTTAATCTATAACTAGCCTTATTATCCCTTAACTTGGTGGAAAGGTGTCCACATCTCTGAGCCTTCAATACCTAGAAACCCCTGCAGACTTGCAGCAGATCTCAGCCAAACTCTCAGGCTGAAACCCCTGCATCTTAAATCCCCATGGCAACTTGTGCGGCTCTCAAGGAGGTTTATAAAATAGCATGGAAAAGGAAGACTCTTGCAGACCTGAGCAAAAGTGCAGGCACTCTGAGTACCACCTCCTTGACCACTTCCTTGCAGAAAACTGTGCTGGGCAGACTGTGGTATGGGCAGAATATTTGGGGAGGAGGTCACTGGGGCTGGTGTGAGGGTGAGGAGAGCACAAGGTCCAGGTTCTTCTATTTGTGGTCCGGATCCTTCACTGTGCCCTAGGACAGGGCCACTCTGTCTAAACTCTCAGGGGAAGCTAAACCAGATGAAATGCAAGCAAAAATGGGGGAAAGAGAGGAGAAGAGATGGAGAAGGAATAGAGGAACACTGAGGCCATGTGGGGGATTGTCTGGGGAGGGGAAAGAGAGGCTGTGTTTGCTTTGAAGTATTTTCGAATGTAAAACTGCCAAAAAAGAAGCCACAGTCAAGCGCAGCAGTGTGGGTGGGACGGGGGAAATGTGAAAGGATGCACAATTTCAGTTAGACGGGAGGAGGAAATTCAGAAGATCTATTGTACAACGTGGTCATCATAGTTAATAACAATGTATTGCATATTTGAAAGTTGCTAAGAGAGCAGATTTTAAATATTCTCACCACAAAAAAAGGATAAGAATATGAGAAAATGGATCATAGATTGATTTAGCCATTCCACAATGTATACACATACTGAAACATAATGTTGCACCCCGTAAATATACACAGTTTTGATTTGTCAATTTAAAAGTTTAAATAAATAAATTAGCCAGATTAAGATTGAGAAAATTCACTTAGATATTGTGGGAAATTTTTGCAATACAATATTTGTAAGAACAAATATATAGAGTTTGATTCCAATTCTGTTTATGTATAAGTATAATCTTTAGCCGTCCAAATTACTGGACACAATAAAAGTGTTATAATTTTATAACAGTAGGACAAAACTGACTTTTTAATAACAGAACTTTCTGAAATACCTAGAGAAAGAAAGAAGAAGGAAGGAAGGAAGGAAGGAAGGAAGGAAGGAAGCAAGGAAGGAAGAAAACAGGATAGGCAACATTCCAAAGAGAGCATCAAGGAAGTCCTGGCATCAAGGAATTCTGGAAGCCAGTTTGGGGGGGGGGCAGTGGTAAGGGTTGTAGCTTGAACTGCTGCACACAGAAACTGGCTCCATCCACTACAACCCCCATGGATTAAAACCCACAGTGGCCTTAGACACAACCTATCACATCTGTTGTATCAATTAAGTTGGCCTTAGAATTTACAGTATGTAATTATAATGGGGAAATAATTCTAAAGCCGCATATATGATTTTGCCAAAAACATGGAAAACTCTCTCCCTCTGAAACAAGATTGTCTTGAAACTGCACTGTCTTTGTTCTGAAACTGACGAGACCACATCCTGCACAGTCACCTTCTCCAGGGGTTAAGAATCCCAAAAGAAAGGAGGGCATGCTTACAGGACTGACCTGTCTTCCAACAGGATTCTCAGCATAAAATCTTTGGAAATTTCTTGGTTGATTGGGTTGAATTTCTTATGTGAGGTAACATTTTTCAAGGAAAACTGGACTAAGAGAATGGTTCAGTTGGTTTATGAAAGCATAGGGATTGTCAGAGTCCATTAACTAGGTAAAATGATTAGTTAAACAAATGAAGTTCCTCTTGTTTACCTTGATTTCCCTGGGGCTTCCTAAGGATGGCAGCCCACGGCTTCATTAACAGCAGCCTGTGGAAAGGGACCCCGGGGATTTGTGGCCAAGCTGGAGAGCTCTCTCTGGAACCGTATAGCTGGGGACAGCAAGCCATTGCAGCACGCTGGAGGCAGGCACACCTCCGAATTTCATATGTGTGGTCTTTCTACACAACAATGTGCTCTGTGAATTCAGCTGGCATATAATGTTGGGATTTGGCTACATAATATTAAAAGAAATTAATATTAAAAGAAATTACTTGTATTCTGTCTTTATTCATTGAGCAGTTTGCTTCAGATCATACCTGATCAAAGAGTTTCAGCAAAATCCCACCTATAATTGTTTTATATTTAGACCTCTACAAAAAGATAACACTGCTAAATTGTTGGACATTGAGCCAGCATCCTTTTTATGAAGACGTCTGCTCCCTATTTCTGCTTTACTTTGGTTTTTGTCAATGTTTATTGTGACTGAAGACTTTATTTTGACAGTTTGTTTTGACAGTAGAATAATGCACAGCTCAGGAATGAAAACAGAGTAAATACTTGTTTGGATTAGAACAGAGAGCAGGCTCCTAAGGGGCAGCTTAAAGCAGACCTTACAAACTAACAACCAGCCTGTGTGGACTTCCTACACTTTCTCTGAAAGCTACAAGTCCCCTGATATTGCACCCTAACAAAGACCAGTCCAACTAGAGATGCTCTCAGAAAGGTGACCAAAGCTGTCACGCTATGTCTCAGAGTAAAGTCACCAACCACCCCAGTTTACCTGCTCCCAGAGGGGTTTCCTGGGATGTGGAACTTTCTGTGCTAAAGCAGGTAGTCTCGGGACACACGTCCACAGGTGGATAATGGGATAGGCCTCAAGAACAACTCCTGTCACAGAGAAATGCTGGCAAAGGTGGCTGTCTGCAGGCAGTGAGGGAGATGTCTTTATATGTTTTCAATCATCTGTGATGTCTGAGTAACCGCGACTCCCGTGGGTTGCAACCCTTCTGTAAAGTGAAGTGTGTCAGTGGTCCAGAGTCCCCTGAGCTTCCCTGGCTCTGACAGTGCTGCCTGGCTGTTCTCAGTCCAAAACATCAACACCATATGGAAAAGCAGAGGGAGTCAAAAGAAGCAGAGGGAAATTCTTCAAGTCAGATGGCATCTTCTTAGCTGCTCATGAAGACAAACCGCTGTTATGAGGTAGATCCATTATTGATTTTAGTGACTAGAAAACTAAGAAATAATACCTAATATTTTACAGCACATCAGCACATAAAGCATTTTCACTTATATTTCCATTTGTGATTCTCAAAACAAATATCCAACCTACACAAAGCATGTCTCGTTCTTAAGTCCATTTGATAAGTGAGCATACAGAAGGTCAGATGTGAGAAGGAACTTGCAAGATGCCAGCACGATGAGAAACCGTCAGGAGCAGAGGCTCTGGAGTGGGACTTCCTGGGTCTCAATCCCACTTTACACCTCCCAGCCACGTGACCACATGATAGCCACGGTGGTCCTGGCTGTGCTTTGGAGTCTCGTCTGTAAGGTGTGTGTGCTGGGTGAGTGGTGGTGAAGTAAACGTCCTTTCTACTTCGTGAAGTTGTTTTGAAAATTTAATATGCGCAGATCGTCTTAGAACAGCACCTGCCACATCAGGGTTCTCAGCATTAAGCATCATCATCAGTAGCTAGTAAGTGGGAGAAACTATTTTAATAGATTTGAAAATAAAAAATGTATATTGTCTCAGGGATAACAGCCCTGAAGTCTTTGTTTTCAGACTTTTTTCTGTCATTAACTAATTGTATAACCCTGCTTCGTGTTTTGAATTTAATTGAAACTACTAAATTCCTTTTTTATTGGTCAATATCCTTATTTCTAATGCCAAAACCATTTAAATGTCTCCCTTATTTTGTAATTCAATTCACAAATGATTTACTGAAACTTACAGAGTGAGTCAAGAAATATTTGATACAATGAAATAGCTACTATAAGGTTTTTTTAAATTTCAGAGTATTAGGGGGGTACAAACATTTTGGTTACATGAATTGCTTTTGCACAGTTTGAGTCAAAGTTAAAAGTGTGTCTATCACCCACATATGTGCATTGTACCCATTAGATGTGAATTTGCCCATCCCCTCTTCCCCTCTCCCACCTGCTTGATTTCCCTTGAATTTTACTACCATATGTGCTCGAGTGTTGATCTATAAGTTTCCATTTAGTAGTAAGTAGAAATGATTTTTGTTCTTCCATTCTTGTGATATTTCACTTAAAAGGATGGTCTCCAGTTCCATACGGGTTGTTACAAAAGATATTAGTTCACCACATTTTTTATGGCTGAGTAATACTCCATGGTATATGTATACTAAATTTTATTGATCCACTCATGTACTGACGGGCACTTGGGTTGTGTTCACATCTTTGCAATTGTGAATTGTGTTGCAATAAACATTTGACTGCAAG
>CAUYRT010010959.1:0-100675 GCA_963574885.1 Lepilemur ruficaudatus | reverse complement strand
GAGTTATATTTGCTTTGGTGTTGAGTTATCAGTGTTCTGGGAGTCATATGTCCAAGCAGAAGTGAGGAGACATCTAACATCTCATCATACAGCCTCTTAGTCCATTTGTGCTGCTATAACAAAATAAGTGACACTGGGCAATTTATAAATAATAGAAATTTTTAGATTTACAGAAAAGATGTGAAGCTAATATAGAGACTTCTTATACAGTTTCCCTATTATTAACATTCTACATTAGTACATTGGTTATAATTAGTGAACCAACACAATGTGTTATTATTAAAGTCCATTCTTTATTCAGATCCTTTTTCTGTTCGAGGATTCCGTCCAGATGACTGCATTACATTTAGTTATATTGTCTCCTTAGGTCCTCTTGGCTGTGATAGTTGCTCATGTTTTCCTTATTTTTGATGAGTTGACCGTTTCAAGGAGTACTAGTTGAGTATTTGGTAGAATGGGATTCTTGATTGAGATTTGTCTGATGTTTTTCTCATGTTTACATTAGGGTTATGGGAGGAAGACCACAGAGGCAAAGGACCATCCTCATCGCACCGTGTCAGAGATTCATGCGATTAACATGAATTACCGTATCACTATAGATGTTAATCATGCTCAACTGGCTGAGGCTGGGGTAGTGTTTGTCAGGTTTTTCCACTGTAATGTTCCCCTTTTGTCCCCTTTCCACGCTGTGCCTTTGGAAGGAAATCACCATGCACAGCCCACATCAAAGGAATGGGACATTGTGTTTCACCCCCTTGCAGGGAAAGTACATAAATTATTTGAATTCTTCTTCATGGGAGATTTGTCTCTTATTTATTATTCATTCATTCATGTCAGTATGATTTCAGGTACTTATTTTATACTTGGATATAACATAATATTTATTTATCTTCTTGCCCCAATATTTTTAGCTGTGGCTATTTGGAGCTCTCCAGTCGTCTCCTGTGTTCCTTTGATATAACCCCAGCTCTGTGTGTATGTGTGTGTGTGTACATGTGTGGTGTGTGTGTGAGCACTTTCTAACTTTCTGGCACTATAGGATGTTCTGGGCTCATCTTGGATGCTTCCTGTCCCAGCCCTAGAATTAGCCATTTCTCCAAGAAGCCCTGGTTTGTTTTATTAGAGAACTTATTTAGAAACCAAGAGCTGTGTACTAGGTGTACCTATTGACCCTGGGGTGTCATTGCTTCTAGATTTTCTCACTTAACAAGGCAAGGACATATATGTGTGTATAATTACATCTGTACATACACATATCCAAAAATATGTCCGTATATAATCACCTATATTTACATTATGCTGAATATGAGTTCAAATTGATGTTTCCAAGTTTAATTCATTACTGCATGGATGATTCTAGCCTTTTCCACTTGCTTATTGTAACTTCCCACTCCAACAGTGAGAAACTTAGCTTCTACTGTCTATCGTCCAATTTACTTAACCATTGAATTCCAGTATACATGTATAGTTGTCCCTCGATATACATGGGAGATTGGTTCCTGGACCTCCTGTGGACACCCTACCAAAATCCACGGATGCTCAAGTTCCTGATGTAAAGTAGCATAGTATTTGCATATAACCTGCACATACATGCACACATCCTCCTGTATACTTTAAATCATCTCTATATTACTTATAATACCTAATATGATATAAATGCTATATAAATAGTTGTACTGTTTGGAGAATAATGAAAAGGGAAAAAGTCTGCACATATTCAGTATAGATATAATTTTTTCCCCACAAGTGTTTACAATCCACGATTGGTTGAATCCACATATGTGGAACCCATGGATACAGAGGACCAACTGTGTAGTGGTTTCATATGTGTTAATTCATAGCGCCATGGGAAACAACTTTATCAACTACAGTATACTGTTGTTGATGCAAAAACCAAACTCTACAAACTGTTTAAAGAGGTTAATTCTGCACCAATATAAATGACCACAGCCCAGGGAAAACACAAATCCAGGAAACTTTGAGTAAATGGTCCAGAGGCAGTCAGAATGTAACTTTGTTTTATATATTTTGGGAAGGCAGGAGTTATAGGCAAAGACATAAATCAATACATGGAAGGTTTACATTGATTCGACCTGAAAAGGCAAGGTATTTTGAAGCAGGACTTACAAGTTATAGGTAGATTTAAAGATTCTTTAATGTGTAATTGGTTAAAAGAATGAAACTGTGTCTAAAAATTTGGAGTTAGCAGAAAGGAATATTTAAGATAAGGAAGTTTGCTAATCATGGAGCAAGACACAATATACTGGGTAAAGTGACCTGTTAAGCAAAACTGGTAGTCTGCAGGTGGGAGTAACCCTTGTCTAGCACTGCTTTAGGTCTTGTTTCTAGTTTGGTGTCTTATTGTAACAATAAGTCTGTTCTGTCAGTCTTATGATCTTTATTTTAACATTAATGCTGGTCAGTTGTGTCTAAAGTGCAAAAGGGAGGGAATATAATGAGGTATGTCTAACTTCCCATCTTCTTGCTCTGTTGCCCAGGCTACAATTTAGTGATGTCGTCATAACTCACTGCAACCTCAAACTCCTGGGCTCACGCCACCCTCCTGCCTCAGCTTCCTGAGTAGCTGGAACTATAGACATGTGCCTCCATGCCCAGCTAATTTTTCTATTTTTTTTATAGTCTCACTATGTGCCTCAGGCTGGTTTCAAACAATCCTTCTGCCTTCACCTCCTAGAGCGCTAGGATTATAGGCATGAGCCACTGTGCACAGCCAACATAATTTTTAAATCAGTTGAATAAATACCTGTCTGCTAAATCACATAATAAGGCTATGTTTAGCACTGTAAGAAACTGCTAAACTCTTCCAAAATGCTTTGTACTGTTTTTGCATTCTCACCAGCAAAGAATGAGAGTTCCTGTTGTTTCACTATCCTGCCAGCAACAGATACTGTCAGTTATTTGAATTTTAGCAATTCTAATAGGTATATATAGTGCTTCCTGTTGTTGTTTTAATTCACATTTCCCTAATAATAAATGGTGCCTGTGCCCCTTTTCCCTATGCTTCTTTGTCAACTGTGTATGTTCTTTGTTGAAGTGCCTATTCAGATTTTTGGCCCCCTCCTAGGGGCCATTTTATTTCTTCCTTTCTGATCTTATACATTTTATTTCCTTTTCCTTTCTTATTGCACTTACTAAAGCCTCCAGCACTATGTCAAAGAACAGTGGTGAGAGTAGACGTCCTGGCATCCTTCTTGATATTAGGAGGAAAGCATAGAACTTCCACATTAAGTATGATGTTGGTTGTAGTTTTTTGTAGATAGTCTTTATCAAGTTGAGGAAGTTCCCCTCTAATCTTATTGTTCTAAGCATTTTTACATGAAGGGGAGTGGGATTTTGTCAAGTGCTTTTTCTATATTGGATAATGTTATTTTGTGATTTTTATTCTTTAGACTATTAACATGATTGACTACATTGGTTGATTTTTGAAAATTAAACCAACCTTGCATCCCTGGAATAAACCCATTTGGTTATGGTATATAATTCTTTTTATGTGTTTATCAATTCTATTTCTTAATATCTTGTTAAGGATTTGGGGAGCTACAGTCATGAAAGATACTGGTCTATAGTTTTGTAGGGGGTGTAGTTCTTTGTACACAATGTCTTTAGTTTTGGAATCAGAGTAAACTAGCTTCATAAAATGAATTGGGCAGTGTCCCTCCTCATCTGTTTTCTAGAGAGATTGTGTGGATTTGATGTTAATTCTTTAAACTTTTGGTAGAATTCTCCAATTAAGCTATCTGGGCCTGGAAAATATTTTGGGAAAGCTTTGAAATATATGAATTAAGTTTCCATAGTAGTTTTAGGGATATTCAAATTATCTGTTTCATAGTGGATAGCTTTGTTTTTTGAAGAATGATCTGTTTCTTCTAAACTGACAAATTTACTGTTGTTCTGTTGTACTTTGTACTGTTGTTCATAGTACTCCCTTGTTATCCTTTTGATGCCTGCAGGTTTTATAGTGATATCCTCTTTTCATTCCTTATATTAGTAATTTGTGTCTTTGTTTTTCAGTCTTGCTAGGGTTTTCTTAATTTTATTGATCTTTTCAAAGAACCAACTCTTTTTTTCATTGATTTTCTCTATTTTTATTTTGTTGTAATTTCTTAGATTTCTGCTTTTATCCTTGTAATTTCCTTCCTTCTCTTAGTTGGGATTTGTTTTGCTCTTCTTTTTTCTCGACTCTGGAGGAGGGAATCTTATAAATTTGAGACTTTTCCCCTTTTCTAATGTATACCTTTAGTGCTGTAAATTTCCCTCTATGCACTGCTTTAGATTCGCTCCACAAATTTTGACCCATGGATTATTTATAAGTGTGTTTTTTACTTTCCAAGTGTTTGGGTATTTTATGTTATCTTTCTATTACTGATTTCTAGTTCATTCCTTTATGGTTGAGAAACACTGTATATTTCATTGCTTTTCATTTTGTTGAGGGTTTTTTGTTTGTTTTGTGGTGTGTGTGTGTGCGTGTGTGTGTGTGTGTGTGTGGCCTAGGATATGGTCCATATTTATATATGTCCATGAACACTTAAAAAGACTGTAGTCTTCTGTTATTGGGAGGAGTGTTCAATAAATTTCCTTTGTTTTATGATGTTGAACTCTTCTATATCCTTGTTTTATTGTCTAATTAGTCTATCAATTATTGAGAGAGATATGTTGAACTCTCCAATCATAATTGTGGATTTGTCTATTTTTCTTTCAGTTCTCTCCATTTTTGCTTCACATATTTTGCAGTTCTGTTTTGTGATATATCCACATTTAGGATTGCTATGTCTTCTTGGTGGATTGATCTTTTTATCATTATATAATGTCTTATCTGGCAATTTCTTTGCTTTCTCTGAAGTTTACTTTATTTGATAATATCACCACTCCTGTTTTCTTTTGATTTTATGTTTGCATAATACATATTTTCCATTCTTTTCCTTTCAGCCTGTTTATATCATTCTATGTGAAGTGTGTCTCTTGTAGACAGCATATAATTGGGTTATGTTTATTAATCTATTCTGCCAATTTTTGTCTTTAGTGTATTTAGAACATTTGCACTTAATGCAATTATTATTATGTTTATGTTTGCCTTTTTGTTGTTGTTTTCACTTTGTTCTTTGTTTTTTGTCTGCATTCTTGTTGCTACCTTCCTGTGGATTATTTGAACTACTTTTTCTATTATAGCCCACAACATATTAATCATAGTTACTTTAAATTTTCTGTATGAAAATTCCAACATCCATGTTATATCTGGGTCTGGTTCTGCTGCTCACTTTGTCTCTTTAGACTGTTTGTTATTGCCATTTAGTATGCCCTTACTTTTTTGTCAAAAGCTGAACCTGTTGTATTAGGTAATAGGAACTGAGGTTAAATAAGCATTTTATGTGGGGATTTATGTCAATCTGACTAGGAGTTGGCCTGTGTTTAATGTTGCTTTAGCTGTGGGCCTCAGAGGCTTCAGATTTTACTAGTGTCCTTGTTTTTGTCTCCTTGACTTTTGGCTTCTCTAAAAACTCCTCCTTAGAGAGTTTTTATGTCTTGTAGCTCTATTATCTGTAATCTAGTGTTATTATATTGGATTCCTATTGGTATGCTGGTGTGGTATGGGGGAGAGGGAACATTCTATCATTTTCCAATTAAATTTATTTTTTATTGAACCTGTGTCTCAGGGCTGTGACCTTCACAAATGCTTTGAAAGTGGTATAGCTTCTTTTTTTTTTTCATGCCCTCTACTTCCTTCCCTGGTTGTAGTAGTCTCAATCTATTTCCTTGAAGCTCTGACCCCTGGTGACTTGTGTTTCTTTCTCCCTTTGTGAGATAAACTGGAGTGAACTGGAGTAGCAGAAATTTCCATCTCCCTTCTGGGATAAGGGTCCTGCAAAGCACTGTGTGCTCCGGGGGCGGGGAGGCCTGTGTGTTTCACATTGTTTAACCGTCCCCCCCTCCTGCCAGAGCTACGAGGGCATGTTTCTCAGATCTTCACCATGAGAACCTAGCCGGGTTTCTGGAGGTAAAACCCATGAAAGTGTAGGGCCTTCCCTAAGACTGTGGTGCCCAAGAGTTTCTTAATCTCATGCTGGTCTCTAGCAGTTTCTGCTCCAGGTAAACAGATCTCAGTTGTGACTCTTTGGGTGCTACTGTCTCTCCATATTCCATTCCTGCAACATCAGTGGTCTGATGGGTCTAAGGAGAGTTGTTACTGAACTAAACCAGAGTGCACTCACCAAGCACTGCAAAGCCAGACACTGAAGCCTAGAGCTGTAACAAGAGAAAGGGGTATTTTTTGTTGCATGGCACCACACAAGGAAAATGGGCGGCTAACGCTTAAGACCTGAATTCCCTATTGCTTACATACAAGGGTTTTTTAAGGCAGGGGTACGTTTCAGAAAGCAGAGGTTGTAGGCAAAAATTATAAATCAATACATGGAGGTTATACATTGTTCTGGCCCTAAAAGGTGGAATATCTTAAAGCAGGGCCTTGAGGGTCAGATATTCTTTGACTACCTGAAAGGGATGTTGATGTGGGTGTGACTTTCTCCAGGTCCCTCAGGGAGAAATTTAGAACTAAGAACAGTGATCAGAGTTCAGTTCCTCAGTTACTCCTGATCTGCATTTTACCTCCAGTGAAGCAACCCAAGAACTTAAGAGGTTACCTTGCTTGGAGAAATATTATTACTATCCTCCTGCTCATCAGCTTGCCATTTGCCGTGCAAGATGAGCTAGGTGCCCAGAATCTCTCTTAAAGGGACTCAAGATTTTTCCTTTATTTCCATGCTTGGGGTCCATGCTCTGTCTCAGAGCCGTTGATTTTTAGTTTGTCCAGCTTTTTCTTGTAAGGATACCAGTGACAACTTCCAAGCTCTTAACATGTTGGAGCAGGACCCAGAAATCCCTCAAGTATTATGTTTAAATCCCAAACCAGATTTTGTTTCTTCTCTGCCCAAAACCCTATCATAGTTCCTCATCTCATACAGAGTAAAAGTCAAACCCCTTACACTGGCCCAACACCAACTGATTCCTGGTAGTACTCTGACCTCCTTTTCTGTTCTCCCCCTCTCTCACCCCAGATGTCCTTGCAATTCCTCTGCTATGCCAGGCGCTCTGTCACT
Source organism: Lepilemur ruficaudatus (assembly GCA_963574885.1). Classification (NCBI taxonomy): domain Eukaryota; kingdom Metazoa; phylum Chordata; class Mammalia; order Primates; family Lepilemuridae; genus Lepilemur; species Lepilemur ruficaudatus. The sequence goes on along the minus strand of CAUYRT010010959.1, from coordinate 93,563 downwards.
TTAGACTCCTTGCTCTGTTTCCTCTGCCTAAAATATGCTCTCCTGGATATCCACTGGGTTCACTCCTCTTTCAAGCCCTTGCTCAAATCTCACCTTCTCAGTCAGCCCTGATGGCCCAGTTCCATATTGTAATTTGACCCTGCTTCACCTCCCGCCTTTTTATCTTTTTATGTACAGTACTTATTCTGCTTTTTACCTTTTTGTCATAGCACTCATCATCATACAATGTACTCTAGCATAGACTTGTTTATTATATTATCATCTCTCTCACTATAATGTAAGTTCCATGAGAGCAAATACATGTATCTCTTTTGTTTATTGATAGATCCCAATTTGTGGAACATGGTCAGGCACACAGTAGATATGTAATAAATCTCTGGAATGATGAATGTTGCTCTCTTACACTGACTGTTCAGTAACTTATCCTGAGTCACTTACTCACAGAGCTAAACTTGAACTCATTCCTATTCCCAGTCTGCCCAGTCTCAGGAGTAAAGACCGGTTTGCAGAAGTTTCATGAAGCCACGCATGAACAAATGTTGCACACTTTCTGGGCTTTCAGGGATACATGTTCACTCTCAGTTTCTGTCCCCCTCCCCCAGGATGGTTCAGGAGGATTCCACAAGCTCTGCACTGTGTCCAGAAATAAAGAACACAGTCCAGTGCATCTGCGTTCCCAAAATGAAATGCCTCCAATGGTGAGACCATTGGCGAATTTATTTATATCTGTCTTCTGCAACGTCTAACAGAATGCAGATTCATAAGAACTATTCAGTACCTATTGATTGAATTCAGCTGAGAGCTTCAGAGATTGAAAACTGTTTTTGAGAAATGAGTTCTTAGCCAGAATGTGGTGGTTGGAGGATGTTTTATTATTCTGGAGAGATGATGAGTCACAGTGGAGTAGGAGGAGAGCGTGTGGGAGGGAAGATTTTAGATTGAGCGTATGGATCACTTAGAGTTCTTCCTCTGGCTTTTCACGGTGTGTGTTTTGATTTTCTTGGCTTTGTGTAAATCTTGTTTAGCTGCCTCACTGCTGCCTGCTTTCCTGCTCACAGTGGGGGAGTTAGCACATGACCAGCAGGGCTGGCAGCTCCACTGTGAGTGTGTTGCCCTGTGCTCCCTGGTCATCTGAGCCCCTCTTGCAAAACCAAGAGTAGGGTAAGCACAGTGTGCTTCTAGCTGTAGATCTACCGCAGTGTTGATAAGCTGATGTCACCCAACTGGCCAGTTTACTGCATTGTGGCTATATAGCCCATAGCTCCATTCTCAACAATGCCGTTGAGAATTGCTGGGAAGTGCCTGCACAGACCCCACACATCCTTCAGTCAAAGATTTGCAGCCTAACGCATCCACTGTCTTGTCTTCCATCCCCAGGACAGCACCCACACACCAGGAGGATGGATTTCCCTTAACTCAAATCATGCAAGTTAGTGTGGTTCGTCTCCTGAGAGGAGATGTGGGGCTAATACGAATGCTAACAACTCCTCTGCCCTTCAGCCTTCAAAGTAAAGGTCAGGATTTTCTCCCGATTTGGGACATCAAGCCTAGAAGACAAGAGTAATGTGCTCTTTTCTTTGTTTTTCCTTTATTCTTATGCCAAAATATACTACATGGATTTAGTCATTGTTCAAAGATCTACATAGCCAAATTTTTCCCTGCTAATTTTTCAAAAACTTATTTATGAACATCCATCTTTTTAAAAAGTCTGCAGCATTCTCTACTGAAGGAGGCTGCTCACTGGTTAAACAATGCAATTCTTCCCTTCAGGGAAGTGATGTGCCTTCATTAATGCAGAAGATTGAAGAGCCACAGCTGATGAATTTTCACGGAAACAGGGGAGTGATGTGTGCTTTAGGCACAAAAGCTACCTGAGCGGTTTCAGGGAATTCAGGAGAGGTGACAACTCTAACTCACCTCACTGCAAGAACTTTGAAAACCTTCCTTACTCAGCACTTAGACATGCCCTCCTTGAAATGTTTCCTGAGTAGAGGGCTCAGTCTGGTTATGAGCCAGGGCAACCTCTTCCTTGCAAGGCTGACCATTGGCATCTGACACCCTTTCCTGGCTAGAGGCTTCTGGTCCCATAGGATGAACCTGCAGATTTCAAATAGTGTTCTCTTTCAGGTGCTCATAGTTATAACAGAATCTTAAGGTCACAGATTTTCTCATTCTTTCTTTCCTTGAGCTACCAGTTTTGGAAGGACCTTGAGTGGTCCAAACCATGGTGCTTCTACCTTAGGTAAAGAAAGGCTTTGAATGAGGCTGAGATGGTTACCATATAAATTTGAAACATCCAGGGAGGAAGAGAAAGTAAATACCTCTCTTATCAGGAAAATCAGTAGCAATGACAAAGAGCTGGCATGTAAATGAGAATCATGAAGTGACAGGAAAAATTCCACTGACCACACCCCTGTCACTTGTACACTTGATGAATTGGGATGACACTCGAGGCTTCATTCATTCATTGTTTTACTTTCTGAAAAACATTTAATGAAACACTTCCTAGAAGCCTCCTACCACTGATCTCCTAGAAGATAAAGGCAAAACTGTAAATAATACCGATGTTTGCTTTCAATGAGTGTCCATTCTAATGGGAAATGTGGGATAGACAGACACATAAAAAATAATTTTGAAACAATGTCATGAGTGCAATAAGTAAAATAACCTATATTTATTAAGCTCTTACTATATTCCAGGGCTTGAGCTAAAAATGTACATGGATTATCTCATTCAGTCTTCACAATAAATTCCTGAGATAGGTAGCATTACCAGTCTGCTTTGCAAATGAGAAAACTAGGGGTCAGTGGACTGAAACTTGTCTCACAACTTCTAGGAGGCAGAGCTGGGATGAGAACCTGGTTCTGTCTGACTCCAAAGCCCATGCCTGCCACCAAGATTCTGTACTGCTTTCCATGTGATGTGAAATTACATGCTCAATATTGTTAAGAGTCTCTAGAAGGGAGCAACCAACTTGGGCAATGGAGAGAAGGACAGCAGGAAAAACTGCAGAGTGGATGTTACTTTGAATGACCTTTTCATTCCATTTTTATTCCTCTATTATTACTTATGCCTTTTTTAGTCATTGCTCTTACTTTAAAATATGAAATTTTAATTCATCAGAATCTACCTTTAAATAATAATAATACCATTTTATGTGTAGTATAAGGAACTTCAATGGTATTCCTCCCTCCCATGCTTTGTGCTGTTGTCAGCATATATTTATTTCTACATATGCTATTAATGCATAACACTTGTTGCTATTCTTGCTTTAGAGCAAATAAATATAAGAAAAATATATTTCATTATTTCATTTCTGATGCTGTATGTTTTGTGTAGACTCAAGTTTCTGACCTACATCATTTTTCTTCTGCTGAAAAAACTTTCTTGAACAGCTTTGAGTATAGGTCTGTTTGCAAAAACTTCTGTCAGTTTTGTTTGCATGAGAAAGTCTTGATTTCTCTTTCATTTTTGAAAGATATTTTCACTGGGTATAAAATTCCGTGTTAACAGTTCCACAAGACAGACAACTCTCCCAACCATCCTTAGCACTTTAAGCTGTCACTCCATGACCTGCTGCTGGCTTACACGGTTTCTCATGAAAGTCTTTTGCAAAGCTCAGCTTTGTTCTCTGTGTAATGTGTCTTTTTTCTGGCTGCCATCAAGATTTTCTCTTTGTCTTTTGTTTTCATCAGTTCGAATATGTCTTTTGTTTTCAGCAGTTGTTGCCTGTGTTTTTTGTTGTTTGTTTGTTTGTTTATTTGTTTGTGCATTTATCCTCCTTGGTGTTATCTGATCTTCTTGAATCTGTGGTTTGGTATCTGTCATCATGTTGGAAATTTCTTGGCTATATTTCTTCAAATACTTTTTTGTCCTGTTCTCTTTCCGAGGTTCAAAACATGCATATGTTAGATAACTCAATATTGTTCTACAGGTCTTGGAAACTCAGTAATGTTTTTGTATTTTTAATTCACTCAGGTGTATTTTATGTCTCAGTTTAGGTCATTTCTATTGATCTGTTTTTGTGTTCACTGATTCTTTCCTCTACTGTGCCCAGTGTTATGAGCTTATTGAAAACATTCTGTATCTGTTACTGTGTTTTTCATGTCTGTCATTTTTGTTTGAGTTTTTATTTTATAGTTTCCATTTCTTTGCTGAGACTACACATCCAATCTTTCAACATGCACACTTTTTAATTAACGTATTAATTGCAGTTCTTGTAAATTCCCTGTCGGACAGTTCTAACGTATGTGTCATCTCTGAGTCTTGCTTTGATTAATTCTTTGTCTTTTAAAAGTGAATTCTTTTCTTGCCCTTTTGTATGCGTTATGATTTTTTGTTGAAAGCTGGACATCCTGTGGAAGGCCCATCGAGACTGAAGTGAACAGTCTTTATGCCTGAAAATGAATATGCCTTTCCTTTGCTAGACTGTGTGGGGGGCAGAGGTTGAATTATTCTAGTCAGGGGGTGGGCCAGGTTTGAGCTTTGTTATTGCTGTGGTTACCCTCTGGACACCATGGCCTTCAGAGTTTCTGGAGGGATGACTTGCGTTCAGGGTGCGGGGTTGGTGGGGAGGGAGGGTTGTTTACCAGAGCAATGTCTGCTCAATCCTCAGCTTTAGGTCTGTGCTGCCCCTTGGAGTGTCTGCATGGTCTTGTGCCTTTCCTGCCCCTGTCCTGTTGGTATGTGTCTTTACTTTTTACTTGAAACTTGTTAGCTTGGTGGCAGGGGGTGGGGTGGAGAGGACATTCTCATTTTCTAATTAAACCCCTTGGTTTCAAGGCTCTATACTCAGTTGTCCTGTTCAGTAGATATTCCTGCCCCTTCCTCGGGACCAGAGTTTCTTATTTTTGTTGTTATTATTATCTTCCCCCAAGCTGTAGTGAGTTTTCCCAATGTCCTAAAGACAACAAGATTTTTGAACATTCCTCCACAGATTAAAATCTTTGTTCCATAGGAAAATTAGGAGAAAGGGCCTAATAGAGCAGTGTGCCCTCCTGCATGTCTGCTGCTTCCTTTCCTCAGGTCTGTGCCACATCAGACACTTTCTTAGGGTTCCCTCCAGTCTTTTCTAAGAGCACCCAGTGGACTTCGTAGACAAAGAGTCTGCAATTATTGGCTCCCCAACCACCCAGGCTTCACACTGTCCCACCAGCCTGCCCATAGCCTCCCAGTTCACCATCTCTTCTGGCCAAACTTTTTCTACCAGTTTCTGGTTTCTGGTTGCATCTGCCCCAAGTGTGTGGGTGCTCACCATCTCTTCTCTCCCTGAAAGTGACTTTCTCTCATTAGATTTTGGACTAGGTGTCTGCTCTACAACCCAGTTCTCCAGTGGGAATAAAAAAAGTCATGAATTTGAAGTTTGTCTGGCTTTTTTTCCCCACTGGAAGGAATGCTCTTTCCAGCTTTCTATATCCCAGGGAGAAAACCATAAGCCCTTTAAACTACTTTTTAAATTTTATATGAAATTTGGATAAATTTGGGAATATATTGCTTCATATAACTGGGATGCCCAGGTGTGGATCTCACTGGAGACGTAGCTTCATCCAGGATTAACAATGTCGGCAGGCTCTGTCTTTTCATGCTCTCTTTCCTGCTTGTTAATTCTGTTTGGCGTTAATTTTCATGCATTGTTTCTCCATACAAGGAGCAAGATGGTACCAGGAGCTCCATCTTCATATAGCAGCTATGGTAGAAATAACATTCTGTATCTACTGTCTGTATCTTTGACCCTGATCCCATTTGGTCCACATCACTACCTTGCAACCATAATGTATGGAGGAAACTGTCAGATAACGAATGGCCCAGCATGGACCATGTGCTCATCCCAGTGGTCAAGGTGATATTCACAGCCATTGCACTGGCTTTGTATGATCATTTAGATACATGTGCAAAATTGTCTTCAACTATGGTTTTAAATTAATTTCTGCAACCTAAATGCCTATCAGCAATAGGGTAATGATTCAATGGATTGTCTAGCCAAACATAGGAGTATTATGCAGCCAATTTAATATGAGGTTAAGCAATTTGTACCCACATTGGAAGATGCCCATTATATAGGAAGTAGAATAATCAGGTTTCAGAACACTATATATTGTTGGTCCAATTTATTTTTTAATTTCTAATTTTTAATTTTATATTATTATTTTAGAGATAGGGTTTCACTCTGTTTCCCAAGCTGGAGTGCAGTGGCATGATGATAGTTCACTGCAGGCTCAAATTCCTGGGCTCAAGTGATTCACCTGCCTCAGCTTCCCAGTTAGCTGGGAATACAGACATGCACAACCACGCTTGGCTAATTTTTTAAAATCTTTTTAGAAATAGGATCTTGCTGTATTGCCCCAGCTGGTCTTGAACTCCTGTCCTCAAGTGATCCTCCTGCCTCAGCCTCCTGAGTCACTGAGATTTTAGGCATACACCACTGCATCCAGCCTTGTTAATCCAATGTAAATAAAGAGGCTGTGTGTGTGTGTATAGTATGTGTGCATGTGCAAAAAATGCCAGGAAGGATAACTCCTTAACCAGTCATTAACTTTGATTGATACTGAAAGTTCAGTCAGAGTACAGTGGGTAACAGGAACTTTCACTGTACACTTTATGCAATTCTGTACTATAATATTTGGTATTTTAAAAGTGAACCTGTATTATTACATTTTTATTTAAAAAAATAAAGATCCTGAATATCCAAAGCAATCCTAAGCAAAAAAAAAAAAAAAAAAAAAATCTGGAGGCATCATATTACCCAACTTCAATTCAAATTATACTACAAGGCTATAGTAATCAAAACAGCATTTACTGATATAAAAGTATACACAAAGATCAATGCAACAGAATAGAAAACCCAGAAATAAAACCATATACCAACAACTGATATTCAACAACAACAAAAAAAAAATGAAAATATATACTGGAGAAAGGATGCCTTATTCAATAAATGGTGCCAGGAAACTTGGAGAGCTTCATGCAGAAGAATGAAACTGGATCCTTGTCTCTCACCATATACAAAAATTAACTCAAGATGGATTAAAGACTTAAAAGTAAGACCTGACACCATAAATATCCTAGAAGAAAACTTAGGAGAAACTCTTCTAGGGATTGGCCTAGGCAAAGAATTTATGACTGAGACTCTGAATGCAAATATAACAAAAAAAAAATGGGACTTAAACTAAGTCTGCACATCAAATGAAATAATCAACATAGTAAATAGACAACCTACAGAATGGGAAAAAATATTCATAAACTATACATCCAACAAAGGACTAATATCCAGAATCTACTAATAACTCAAAGAAATCAGCAAGAAAAAACCAAATATGCTTATTAAAATGGCCAAAAGACAGGAACATTTTCCTAAAGAAGATATAGAAATGGCCCACAAACATGAAATAATGCCCAATATCACTAATCATCAGGAAAATACCAATTAAAACTACAATGAGTTATCACCTTACCCCGTCAGAATAGCCATTATTAAAAAGTCAAAAAACCAATAGATGTTGACACAAATGCAGTGAAAAGGGAACACTTACACATTGTTGGTGGGACTGCAAATTAGTTCAACCTCTATGGAAAACAGGATGGAGATTCCTCAAAGAACTTAAAGTAGACCTAACATTCGATCCAGCAATACCATTACTGAGTATCTACTCAAAGGAAAAGAAGTCATTATATCAAAAAGACACCTGCATTAGAATGCTTATTGCAGCAGAATTCACAATTGCAAAGATATGGAATCAACTTAAGTACCCGTCAACTGATGAGTGGATAAAGAAAATACGGTATCTATACACCATGGAATACTATTCATCCATAAAAAGAATGAAATAATGTCTTTTGCAGCAACTAGGATGGAACTGGAAGCCATTATCCTAAGTGAACTATCTCAGGAATAGAAAACAAATACCATATGTTCTCACGTATAAGTGGGAGCTAAGTGATGTGTATATACATGGTCATACAGAGTGGTATTAGAGACTTTGGAAACTTTGGGAGGAGGAGAAGGAGGTGAGGGATCAAATGTTACCTATCAGATACAATGTATACTATTTGGGTGACAAATACTCTAAAAGCCCTGGCTTCACCACTGTACAGTTCATCTATGTATTGGAAAACCACTTGTACCTGCTACATTTGTTGAAATTAAAAACAAAAACAAAACGTAAATTTGGAAAGTGTAAGTGCTTACAGCAGAAACTTTCAGTTGCATGGAAAAAATCACCGTATGAATCACGTTATTCCTATATGTAGTAGGTTGATGAAAGGTTATTACCAATAGAAAAACCTCAGGACAGTATATAAGTTAGATATCCTGGAGGTATGCAGGGACTGAGAGGGGAGACGAGGGCATTTCAAAAAGATGGAGGAAAAACTGCCCATAGCTCATAAATTAAAATTTTTTTCTCTTGCTAAAATATAAAAGCAAGCCGCACATGTCCTGGTAAGCAGCTTATGAACTTGATCTCATATCCCCTTCCCATGGGCAGCATTTGCCACCCACAAAATTATAACTGACCTTTAAGAGGAAGGAAGCCCTTAGAAGTAGAATTCAGAAAGCTGCCTCTTTTTGCCAGGAAAGAGAAGGATAAATAAAATCCAAAACAAAGATGGAGAAACTGTATCCTGTGTAGAATAGTCAGATGAAGGCTTACATATGGAATTTAAAGAAGTAAGAAATTGAAAAGGAAGGCAGAATGTGTGCATAAACTATGTTATTTTTGCTACTTCTCTCCAAGCTGAAATGGGCAGGACACTTAAAGAAGGCATCTCTCCCTCATCAGTTACTTTCAGCCTGTTTCTTCCTTGTTGAAGTCCACCCTTGCCTCCTTCCTCAGCAGCCCACCTCCCACAACCCTTAACTTGTGCCCTCGGCGCCCACCACAAGTGGAAACACACACACACAGAGACTCAGGATTACATTTAATTCCTAATTCTCAAGAGTCTAGACAAAACTTTTCAGTTTTGTGCATTTCTGCCTCTTGGTAAATCATAAAATTTCAATGTGCAGTGGTGACTTCATTTGCATGTGTGGATACACTAATTAGCAGTTATGAAATATGGTCTTAATTAATATTTTCTGTCTATGGTGTTCTCTTACAGGCCTGAATTTGTCTGGCTGCATAAGGTCGGCTAATCAAAGAATTGGGGCTGTCGCATTTTCCTTTATTAGCGCCACACTCATTTGCCTAAGTAGCTTACGCCTGCTGGGACCCTCAACCCTGCATTATCCCTGTTTCTCTTCTTAGTTACAATTTTCCAAACTGCACTTCACAGATGATTAAAAATTATTACACCAGGTTCCTTTCTCCCTCCTTAGATTTTAGTCTCCCTTAATGGTTCTCTTTTTACTTTCCTGTTTTAGTTTAATCAGGTTCATCTTGCTTCATACCTCTTCTCTGATTAATCCTAGGGTTCTACTATTAAACACAATGTTTACTGCAATATAGGACTGTCCCCTTTTATTTGGTTTAAAAAGAACTCTTTTATTACTAAGTTTTTAGGGATTTTTATGAATGAGTATTTTGAATTTACTTTTTAACATCTTTTCTGTACTAATTGAGCAAGATATTTTTTTCTGTTTTATTTTCTCAATTTTGTGAATTACATTGACTTTTTTCTAATATTAAACCATACAACATGTGTATTTTCTTTTTTCATAATATTCTTGTTCAATTTTTATATTAAAAATTAGCATCCCTATATAAATTGTGAAGTTTTTCTAAAATGCACATTTTAAGGCAATATCTTTTCCTCTATAGGCTGCTTTACCTGAGTTCCACAAGGTCTGATTGGTACTACTGCTTTTCATTGTCATTCATTTTAAAATATGTTCTAATTTTATTATAATTTTTTCTTAACTAATTAAGTAATTAAAAATGCAAAGCTTTGTGGTTGTGTCTGTTATTTTGCCACCTTTTTGTTATTGATTTCTAATTTAATTGTAAAGTTGTGTGCATGGTGTCAATTTTTTTTGTGTGTAATGCTTATTTTATTCCCATTTAATTAATGCAATCATTACTATTGCTTCTAGTAATTAATTTAATTTTGATTAACAATAGAAAAGTAGACTACACCTATTTTCCCTTGAAATCAGAGAGAGCTTAAAAAATGGTTGGCCAGGAGGTGTTAAGTGTTTGATTAAAAAGACTTCTTTTGTACTTTAGTAAGTCATTAATTATTATAAATGTACATATGTTTAAAAATTATATTCTTTCTCTTTTGATTGGCTGTAAGGTTCTAATACATGTATCTCTTAGATGAAACTTGTTAATTCTGTTGGCCAAATATTTTATATGTTTATTTATTTATTGTCTAATTGAACTGTCATTTCCTGAGAAAGGTATCTTAAAATCTTCCACTATGATTGCAGATTTGCGAGTCTTTCCTTGTAATTCTACCCATTTTTAGTTCAGACATTTTGAGATAACTTGGTTAAGTATGTACATCTCAATTATTTCATCTTCTTGGTGACACTTCCCTTTCATCATTATGTACTGCTACTTATTGTTTTTGAGTAAAAGTCAATTTTATGTAATATTAATAGAGGTAAGTCAGGGTTTTTTTGGTTAAAATTAGTCTGCTTTTTTAAAATTCTTTTTCATAACTTTCTGTGTCATTTTAATATTTTTTCTAAAAGCATCTAGCAATTTTTTTTAACACATTGACTGCCACACTAGGAAAAAAAATTTTTTTCTCTGTAGCCACAGTATTTTATTAAAACATAACGATCCTTTCTAATTTGTTATTTTTTATTGTTTTCTGAACGTGAGTTACATGCAGCACAATCCATGGTTTTAGAATTAAACTGTTAATATTCATTGTTACAATAAGAACATCAACAAGTAAAATATTCACAAACCAACTGCAGGGTTTTGCTTCATGCAGCCCTAGGTTCAAAACTAGCTTGAGTTAAATACAACTAACATGGCAGTCAATGTATTAAATACAGACTGAGAATCTCTATGTCTTAGATAGGCAAATTTTATCCATTTACATTTACTGTATTACTGATACGTTTGTACTTTTTTCTACCATGGTATTTTTTTTTTCCTTTATATTTATGATGTTTTTGCTTTGTACCTCCACCTCCTCTTTCTTGCCTTCTATTGAATAAGATGAACTTTCCTTGACCCTTTTTTGCTTCTAGTGCTTTGAAAATTGAATATTATGTTTCTAGTCCTTTAGTGCAATGATTTGCAATGGATGGTCCCCAGATCAGCAGCAGCAACATCACCTGGAAAGTTATTAGAAATGCAAATTCTTGGGCTCCATTCCAAACCTACTGAATCAGAGCCTCTGCAAGAGGGAAGCAGCATTTTTGTTTTATAAGTCCTCCAGCTGATTCTGATACACATCAAAGTTCAAAACTTTAGTGGTTACATTCAAGTTTGTAATCAGCACAGTTGACTAGCATGTGAAATTAATTAAAATATTTTCTCTCCTCTCAAACGATACAAGGCCTTAATACTTTAACTTCAATTCTCCCTCTCATCTTAAATATTGATGACATCTAGTAGTAGGTTCCACTTTCAAATGAGTCATTATCTTGATGATTATATCTATAATTACTCCTCATATTGATATTCTAACATTTTAGCATTTTTAGTTATTATTCTTGTATAACATGTCTTCCTCCAAGAGTAAATTTCCTTTGTACTGTAATATATCCTTTAATTTTTTTCCTTCAATGTTTTATAAGTAGCAAATTCTTTTAATTTTTGTCTTAAAAGGCTTTTTATTTTCACCTCACACTTAAATGATACTACAGTTGTGAACAAAATTCTAACTTGATATTTTCTCTTAATACCTTTAAATCATTTCATTGTCTTCTGGCATATATTTTTGCTAATAAGAATTTATCTGTCTATCTGTAAATCCTTTGTATTTACAAAAAATATTTTTCTCTTTGAGTTAGATGTTATGCATTTTCACTAACATAAGCAATAAGGTGTGGATTCTTTTTATCTCTCCTGCACAGGATTTAATGTGCCTTTTCAATCCAAGGACCCATGCTTGCTTTCTTCCATCCTGGATAATTCTTAGCCATTGCTCTTCAAATATTTCCTCTCCCCTTTGTCTCTACGCTTTCCTTCTGGAACTACAATTGGATGCATGTTTTATCTTCTTATTTTATCATCTACCTTTCTTAGCCTCTCATATTTTTTATCTTTTCATCTGCCTGTGCTGTACTCCAGGTAGTTTACTGAGACTTTCCCTTTCTCCAGTTTTCTTTTTATGCTATTACATGTCTGCTTTTTAATTGTCTCATGGAGGTTTCATTTTAATGACTTCATTTTTCACTTCTAGAATTGATACTTGTTTCTTTGTTTCTTTTTTTTTTTTTTTTTTTTGAGACAGAGTATCACTTTGTTACCCGGGCTAGAGTGCCGTGGCATCAGCCTAGCACCCAGCAACCTCAAACTACTGAACTCCAGCAATCCTTCTGCCTCAGCCTCCCAAGTACCTGGGACTCCAGGCATGAGCCACCATTCCCGGCTAATTTTTTTTCTATATATTTTTAGCTGGCCAATTAATTTCTTTCTGTTTTTAGTAGAGACGGGGTCTTGCTGTTGCTCAGTCTGGTCTCAAACTCCTGACCTTGAGCAACCTACCCGCCTCGGCCTCCCAGAGTGGTAGGATTACAAGCGTGAGCCACCACGCCTGGCAAGAATTGATACTTGTTTCTTTATCAATTCCAGTTATTCATTTTTAGTATGCTAATCTTTTATTATTGTTTTGATTTTTTTTCTGTCAGCTCTTTATTTAGATTCTTTTATATTTTTAGATTACCTCAAATTCTTAGGATTCTGGTTTTCCAGTGTGTTGCATATCCTTACTTTTTCTCATTGCTCATTTCCTGTGGTAGTTTTAAATTTTTATTTTGGACTTGTCTTCAGTGGGAAGGTTATATTCTGGTGTGGAAGTGTTCTGGAAGACTGTTTTTACACTTACTCCTTTTTTTGGATTATTATACTGATTAATTTTATTTCAAAAGTCATTATCTTTTTTTGATTTAATCTTTAACATTTTTAATTTTTATGGTTACATAATAGCTGTACATATTTATGAGGCACATGTGATATTTTGATACAAGCATACAATGTGTAATCAATTCTGGATAACTGGGATATCTATCACCTCAAACAATGATCATTTCTTGGTGTTGGGAACATTCCAACCACTCCTCTAATTATTTAGAACTTTATAATTGATACTGTTAACTATAGTCACCCTATTGTGCTGTTGAACATGAGATCTTATTCTATCTAACTGTATTTTTATACCCAGTAGCCACCTCCTATTTATCCCCAGTCCCCACTGCCCTTTCCAGCCTCTGGTAACCACCATTCTAGTTACAATCTCTATGGTTCAACATACACAGATCAATAAATGTGATGAACCACATTAACAGAATTAAGGACAAAACCAAATCATTATTTCAATAGATGTTGAAAAAACGTTTGATAAAATTCAGCATCACCTCAAGATAAAAATTCTGTCAAACTGGGTATAAAAGGAATATACCTCAAAACAAGAAAAGCCATATATGACAAACCTGCAACTAGTGTCACACTGAACAGGCAAACACAGAAAGCCTTTCCTGTAAGATCTGGAGCAAGACAACGGTGCCCACTTTCACCACTTTCATTTAACACAGTAGTGGAAGTTCTAGCCAGAGCAATTAGATAAGAGGAAGAAATAAAAAGCATCCAGATTGGAAAGGAGGAGTCAAATTATACTCGTTTGCAGATGATGTGATCTTATAGTTTAAAAAAATCTAAACACTCCACCAAAAAACTATTAGTTTATTAGAACTGATATACTAATTCAGTAAAGTTACGGGATTCAAAATCAAAACACAAGATCAGAAGCATTTCTATATGCCAATAGGAAACAATCTGAAAAAGAAATCAAAAAAGCAATCTCACTCATAATAGCTACAAAAAAACTAAAATACCTAGGAGTAAACTTAACCAAAGAAGTGAAAGATCTCTACAATGAAGACTCTAAAACAATGATGAAGAAACTGAAGAGGTACAAAAAATGGAAAGATATCTCATGTTCATGAGTTGGAAGAATCAATGCTGTTAAAATGTCCATATTACCCAAAGAGATCTATAGATTTAATGCAATCCCTATCAAAATACCAGTGATATTCTTCACAGAAATAGAAAAAAAAAATCCTAAAATTCATATGGAATCACAGAAGGCCCAGAATAGCCAAAACAATCTTGAGCAAAAAGAACGAAACTGGTGGCATCACATTACCTGACTTCAAATTATACTGCAGGTCTGTAGTAACCAAAACAACATGGTACTGGCAAAAAAACAGACTCGTAGACCAATGGAACAGAATAGACAACCCAGAAAGAAAAATAAATCCATGCATTTTCTTTTTTGACAAAGGCACCAAGGATATATATTGAGGAAAGAAAAGTCTCTTCTATAAACTGTGCTGGGAAAACTGGATATCCATATGAAGAATAGAGAAATAGACCCCTATCTCTCACCATATACAAAAAATCAAAATGGATTAAAGACTTAACTGTAACACCTGAAACTATGAAACTGCTAGAAGAAAACATTGGGGAAATGCTTCAGGACATTGGTCTGGCAAAGATTTCTTGAGTAAGACCCCAAAAGCACAGGTAACCATAGCAAAAATGGACAAATGGGATCACATCAAGCTTAAAAGCTTCTGTACAGCAAAGGAAACAATCAACAAAGTGAAGAGGCAATGTACAAAATGGGAGAAAATATTTTAAAACCCTTCAACTGTCAAGGGATTAATAATCAAAATATATAAGGAATTCAATAGCAAGAAAGAAAAAAATCCAGTTAAAACTAAGCAAAAGATCTGAATAGACACTTCTCAAAAGAAGACATACAAATGCCAACAAGTATATGAAAAAGTGCTCTATGTCACTAATCATCAGAGAAATACAAATCAAAACCACAGTGAGGTATCATCTCACCCCAGTTAAAATGCTATTATCAAAAAGACGGTAATAGCAAATGCTGTCAATCATGGGGAAAAGGAAAACCCCTGTACACTGTTGGTGGGAATGTGAATTAGTACAGCCACTATGGAAAATAGTATGGAGATTCCTCAAAAAACTAAAAATAGAACTACCATATAACCCAGTAATCCCACTGCTAAGTGTATGTCCAAAAGAGAAAAAATCAGCATATCAAAAGATATCTGCACTCCCATATTTATTGCAGCACTATTCATAATAGCCAAGATATGGAATCAACCTACATGTCCATCAACTAATGAATAGGTAAAGAAAATGTGGTATATATACAATGGAATATTATTTAGCTATGAAAGTGTATTAAACCCTGCCATTTGCAACAATATGGGTGGAACTGGAGGACGTTATGTTAAGGGAACTAAGCCAGGCGTAGAAAGACAAATGCCACATGTTCTCTCTCATATACATATTTTAGCTCCACAGGAGCTAAAAAAATTAATCTCATGAATTCACTTTTGGAAGGAAGTTTTGTCATCCTCCACTGCTTTTTATGTTCATTTCTTGGTTTTGCATTCCTGCCCTACTGTAATGGTTTCAGTTTAAATGCCACTCCTGTGCATGATGATGGCTTGAGCTTATTGTGTTTTGTGGAGGAAAGATTTTTATCTACTCTACAGCAGGCAGAAGGCAAACTTTTTTTTACTTTTTCCCAGCACTGGTAAATGGAGTTTTTCTAATTTTCTCTTTATGGAAATGGATGACCTTCAAGTCTGTTAAAACCCAAGTCCTCAGTTCCTAAGACCCATATGCATGTCTGTGTCCTCTTGGGGTAGGCATGGTCTCAGTTCAGACTTACCATTCTTATTTTAAATTACTTCTTTGGTTGTGACTACTGGGGGAGGGCCTTTTTTGAGTTAATTATTAATTTAATTTTTTCTTACAACTTTTTAGATTATTTATATTGTTTTTATAGCAGATGGTGGCCTTTAGGCATTACCATGCTACATGAAGCCCATCAGTATTTTGCAAAGCCTGATGTGTGCTGTTTATTGGATTTCTAACACACATTAGTTACTGGGGTAGAATCTGCTTCTGGCCTGAAATTTACTCTTGTCATGAGTAATAAACGTTGTCCAAATATTTATTTAATTCATAAAATTCTAGCTCCTGTATCAACCACTATTTGAGAACATTTATGCTTTAAATCTAATATCCCAAATTGAATTATCATATTTTCTGTTATCAATTTGTTATTTTATAAAAGTGGTGATCTCCCTCTCCCAAAAGTGCTGCCCCACGTTTGAGATGTCACTAGCTTTACTTTTTCCATTCTTTCTTGAGCATTCTTTTCCTCTCCATATCACCAGCTGCGCCTCAAAATGTCTTACAGTTTCTCCCAGCTCCTTTGCTCCTGCTTTTAATCCCTCAGCTGGGCTCCCACCTGAATTCGTTAATTTGGTTCCCTTTAAACCTCCAAATTTCTTCTCATCTTGTCTACCTTTGTTCCAAGCACTCAAGAGCCTCAGCTTCTTCCTCTTCTCTCCTTTTGAACTGCACACACTGTCACCTCAGCAACCACTTTCTGTGACTCCTATCAGCCTCGTAGTCACTTTCAGATTCAAATATCGGTAATCACAAATTCTGCGTGAAGTTAACAGAAACGTTTATCTTCCTGAGAAGGAAACTAGCTGAATCTGACAACAAAATGCAAAAAATGGCAAGTGGTAGAACTAATCTGGGAGATCAGTAAGGCTAGAACAATAGGAGAAAATGTGGTGATTAGGCTTGGGAGGGAAAATTGCGCTTTAATCAAATGGAATCGCGTATGTGCAGCTTCCTAAGATAATGCCCACATTTAAGAGAGTTCAATAAATAGTCATCTATTTCATTGGGGGGGGGGTGCACAGCAAAATGAGCCCTAGAGTGAAGATGACATATACCTTGTATTAGCAAGGAAATGTTTGGGGGTCACCATTATTTGATGACACTGTCTTAAGATGGTTTGTGGATTCACACAGATTGAGTTTCCTATGTGTAGCAGAGATATAACACTTATATACCTAATTGAAAAGATAGTTCCAAAATAGGTCATTTGAAATGATAGTATTTATGATGTCTTTCCTTGGGAGACAGCCAGAATGACTCCATTGTGACTTTCTTTACTCTTTTCCTAATGTTTTCAGTGGAAAAGACCCAAATTATTTTGTTTTCTCTTATAGTCATACTCTAGTAACTTGTAAAGTTTATTATGCATTTAAATGGGACTGAGATTTAAGATCTTAGAGTAGAACATTGGGAATGAGATAAGCTTCATAGAGAGAGACCTCAAACTGTCCAAGAAGATGCAAATTCATAGCTAATCTAAATGAGATTTCTATTTAAAGTACTTCCACACAATGTTATACTGCATGAAGCCATGCTTACTAGAAAGGTGTTGGTGTCTGTTTCCATGAAGTCTTATCTCAAATATTTCATTGTTTTATACACAATAGCCAATATGGTACATAAAGTGCCTCTTCATGTACTTTTCTCATTGATAATCAATATTTAGGTTTCCATTTGTGCTTAGAAATCACGGCATGCATATGTGTGCATTTCTCATTCTTTTACCTGATTTCATCCTTAAAAGAGAAGGACAAAGTGTAAAGGGAAAATATAAAGGTTTAATCTTGTTTTACCTGAACCATGCCTTTCCACACTTTAAGAATAAAATATGTGATCCAAATCAGTCTTCTTGGAGTTGTGCATTCAAGCATAGGTAACCCAGCAGTCTGCCTGATTGAGATCCCTTGACTGTCACTAAGCTTGTTGGGGGGTATCGTATTTTATTAATTGGGCATTTATACTGAAAACGGTGTTCCAGAGCAGATCAGGGTCTTTCGTCATTGTGCACATGGAAGAACAGTGGCTGCAGCTATAATTTGACCAAACAGTGCCTGCAGCCATATTTTTTCACGTGCATGCTGTGATCCCACCTCTCTGCTGTCAGCAGAAGGCTGTGATGAAGGAGACCTTTCCTTAGCTGCTTCGTGTCAGCAGGTTTTTTATGTTGCTGTAGTTCACAGAAGGCCCATGACCTCAAGGAGGCATGGTAAAGTTTGGTGGTAAAAATATTGCTGGCTGGAGAATCGAGAACTTTGACCTTTGGTTTCAAATAGCCCAATAACTTGCCGTCTGACCTAAGCAATCCACTTAACCTCTCTGAGCCTGGTTTCCTTCTCTGAAAAATGAGAGGACCTGGACTTGGTAAGTTTCAGTTTGGGGTGGAGAAGAGGGCTCTAAAATTACTGGATTGTGAGCAGAGTACATCCTCTCAATATGATATCCCATTTGTCTTAACTTTTATCAAACTCTTCTGTAGCATTTACAGTTGCCAGGTACTGTCCTAAGTCCTTGACCAAGATGGAACCATTTTAATGCTCACAGTGATGTTGTGAGAGGTTACTATTATCATTCCCACTTTACAGATGCAGAAATTTACAAACAGATAAAGCTGAGGTTCAAACCCAGGCAGCATGCTCTCAAGTCCATGCTCTTAAACATTGCCACATACTGGCATCTGATCCATCTAGAACACAGCTTTCTTCTGGTGGGCTTTGTGGGAGATCATTAAATTACTGCATTGTGGAGGAATCCTAGCTATATAAAGAACTGATATTCAAGAGAGCTGGCTTCCTCCATGGTTGAGAATGGCAGAGTCTGTTTTATAAGCTTCATGTTGAAAAGTTTTTACAAAGCATGCATTTAATTCACAATATTCATTAAAACAAAACAAGGAATAGAGACACATAGGAAAAGAACAAAGATACCTGAGACTCTGGCTGCAATTAGAGCACAAGAGTGCTTGTGTTTGGAATGCTTAGATGTCTGATTACTGATTTTGCTTATGTGTAAATACAAGTTGCTGTGCTAAGCAAAAATAATTATAATAGATTCATTTAATCATAACGCAGCAAAGTTTAACTTGTTAGAGCTTCAAACTTGCAAATGAAGCTTTCCCTGGGGCAGCCTGTCTGATTGTAGCTGCTGTGCCTGACCTACTTATCAGGTTTTTCAGAAGGTGGCTTAAATGCCTCCCAGGAAATAGTAATACACGGGAAACCCAACAGGAGCAACTTTCCATAACTCCTTCGTTTTTAGGGTATTTGGGGGCCATATATCACAAAGGTAATCTTGTTCATGCTTGCCATTTTCACCTAGGCATGAGTCTTAAAATTAATTCTTAATAACTAGACTAAGGATTCTTAATAGTGGGATGACTAGAGGGTTTCACATCCAGAGGTATTTCGTCTGATGGAGTTTGGTTAGGTTGAGTAAGAGAGCCCACCACCACGCCTCAGGGCTCTTGCTGTTGCTGTAACCCAGCAGTCATGTCTTCTTCAGGGTAATTGACATGTGCCTCCTCTGGTTGGGTTCATGGTGGAGATGACTGGAAGTGACACTGGCTTTTAGAGCAAATTATATCTTTTCACAGAGTGAGTCAAGAGTTTGAGTCTGTTAGAACTGTCAGTCTCCTGGCTTTACATGTCACCTGTTGACTGGTAAAAAATAAGGTGATGGGGAAAAGACCATATTGTACGTGAACATGTGAGTTGGGGATATCAAGCTAACATAGTAAAGTAAAATGCTGTTCTGTCAATTGTCAGGCCCTCAAAGGCATGAGGTGCTGCAGGTCCTATCTGGGATGGATTCAGGAGGCTTAAACCAACTCCAAGATTAAAACCAAAGTGGCCTTTCTGAAAGAACTTGGAAGCCAATTGAGATCAAACCTCTGTAGTTGAGGCAAGTGAGCAAGAGTGAAGGAAGTGGAAAGTTATGAGGGAAACCAAACTTACCATCTCCTTTCCCAGAACTCATATTCCTTTATAGTTCCCCAAGCCAGTCACATCATCTTACTTTCTCTTCCATTTTTCTTTTCTTTATCCCTTCTTTCATCCTCCCCACTTCCCTGTTCTTTCCCTCTCACTCTGTCCCTCGGCCATCTTCCCTTCTGTCTGTAATTCTTCAGCTTTCCCCATTGCTAGGACTGGGACTAGAGCCTCTAGTGGGCATATTTTAGAACCCAGGGGTCTATATGTAACCAGATGCCTTCTCAAGGACTGTGTGCATTTGCTGTGCCTTTGAGGGACCTTTCACCCTTGGTTCATCTTCCACAGCGTAGCCAACAATGTTTGACTCTACTTTAAAGTTTTCCTCCAAAACCAGAATATTTGTGAGAACAAGAAAAATGAGGGGAAGATTTGGAGAGGATTCTCATTAACCTCTTTTTTTTACCTCATTACATTTTCATGGAACAAAGTATAGTCACCTCATCTTTTGTTTCCAAAATCATGAAGTTGGCTTCTCACTAAAGGGCTAAGTCAACTTGGTTCCACAAAGCTTTCCTTAATGCCCTATGTCCCCGTCCTGGCTCTCTTCTCATCGTGGCCTTCTGATGTTCTGTATAATGGCTAATGGGCCTAATTAATAATTCTGATTTTTTCCTTCTCTTTTCATATCCATGGCCTTGGTGAATGTATTTTATGCTCTCAAATGCTAGCCCATCTAAGAACAAACACATCATGCCATTGGAAGTTTCCCTATGGACGAAGAGTGGAGTGGATTTGGGGGGAACATCCTGGTGGGACACTGACTGCATCTCAAAGTGACAGCAGCAGAGTTTTGGTCACTTTTTACCATAAAGCAGAGATGTGCAGTCAGGGCATTCGGTCCTTCTCCATCCTTCCCTGCACATTCACTGTCTCAGTCTCCAGCAGAAGCCACTGAGCCTGTTCGCTTTTCCATGTTCGTCCTTGGTCCACGTAAAGTCTCTCCTCTCCACTCTCTGCCTCTCCCCAGAGCTACTCTTTCCTTGCGCTGGCCTGTCTAGCCAACACGGCAGCTTTCATATCCTTTCTTGACTTTGTACAGTACTTTGTAACTTGCAATTCAATCGTGTGGAGCTATTTTTTCCAGCAAGAGCTGCTAAAGAGGTAAACTGAAATTAATACACAACACCTAGACAATGTCAATGCAGTTAGGTTTCTGTATGAAGTCCCTCTAAAAGATCCAGTATGGAGGAGGGAAGACCAAGCTGTGGTTGTTCCTCTAAGAAAGGCAAAGAGATACACCACCCCTATAGGTTGAAATAATAAATCTGTTGGGATTAACCATGCAAAGTTTCTTCTGATCAGCCTATTGCTGTTTTAAAATATCATTAAACAGATGCATTGCATATGGGACGAAGGAAGGTAAGAAGGCAAACAGTAGTTTCACTGTCCTATTCTAACTGTCTCACATGCCCTTTAAATGACCTTGATGCAGTTACCACTGTTGTGCTTGTCCTCATTGATGAATCTTTTTCTTCTTTTGCTTTCAGCTCGGGGACCTGCTTCACAAGTTACAGTTCGTCATGACATATGTGGCTCCTTGGCAGATGGCTTGGGGTTCTTCGTTTCACGTGTTTGCTCAGCTCTTTGCAATCCCTCATATCCTTTCTGCTGCTATTTTCACCCCCAAGCTGAGGCCCACATTTTACGGCAGCAAGCTTTTCATTGACCCCTGGCAATGAAAAGATTTTAGTCTTTAAGATTACATTTTAATGGGGACATGAGGAGGCACTTTGGATTCCCTTTAGGCCACTTAGCCTTAAAAGATGTTTCTCGATTTTGGACTCTTCCTGCTTCTTAATGCATATTCAGAAGTTACTTTTATTTTTCTGATCCTTCCCTTTCTCATGCCCAGGTCTGCATTAAGTTATCCTGTCTTTTAAATGGAAAGTTACTGCTTAAATGATTGTCGACTGTACAAAATAGTGCAAGTCAATTTGCAGTTATTAAACGTTGTGAATGGGGTTGATGTGTTGAGTATATTATTATAAATGATACATTATTGTGTAGTATGGTTATAATATATATACTTCAGTTATATTCAAAAACCCAGAATTAGGTACAACAAAATTATCCAAATATTTTTGAAGATTAAAAAAGTAAATTATGGTTTCTCAGTTGCTATTCTCCAAGAAGCCTTGGTTTCTTTGTATATTTTAAAGCGTTTACACAATAATAGTTTTAATTTATTTCAAAACAAATTTGAGATGCTCCTTCTAAAGACCACTTTGATGTAGATAGCTAAGTACGGTGTGTGGCATGCATCTGTGTAAAGAGAGAGAATGATAAAAAAATACTCTTGAAGAAAAAGATTAATTTTTTAAAAATTGGCTCAGTCTTAAAATTTGCCCTGCAAGTTTTCCCTTCCCGCTGAAGTTATACTTTGTAAACCTGTGTTACCCAAGAGGTGGTTCCAGGATCAGTTGCATCAGAATCCCTTGGAGGAACTTATTAAATAAATGGATTCCTGGGCCCAGCTCATACTTTCGAAGTTCATGGGGTAGAATTTTGGAATCTACCCCTTCACAAGATTCCCTGGTGATTCTTATGCCCGCTAGTGTGTGTGAACCACAGTTCTGAACTCTGGCAATCCGTGATGACTGCTGTGAGCTGGTTTTAATGACCACTCATAGCTTTCCTTCATAAGAAATTTACACAAGGCTCATTAAGACCATTCTTAAGGAATCTCTGGGACCTGAACTTTGTGTACATGGAGGGAAACATACTTGGGATAATCATTAAGTGATAACATATTCTAGATTTTTAAAAATGGTCTACTCCAGCCTCATTTGTTTTTAAAACGTATTTTTAAGCGTACAGAGGGCTGACCTCACGATGCACGTTGTTCTGTGTTCCTATTCTTAGACCTGCACTGATATTTCTAAAGTGTTTCAAGGTTATTTGGCAGAACAAAGTAAGGGTGGAAAAATTTGCAAAAGCGTGGGCTTCTGCACCACCCTTTCCCTTCAACTGCAGTCATTTTCTGTAATGTCAGTAATTTCAGTTTCCCCGAACGAAGTCTTTTAAAGCAAAGACAGTGAGGTGAAATATTGAGGTGATTTTTATTTATCTCTGACGTGTGTGTAAAATTTCCTATCTAGCATTTAAAGCATGTTCATTCAATGAGAATGATTAGATTAATGCAGATTTGTGGCTGAGGAGGTGCACTAAGAATTTAAAACTTGATTTAAACGTGATTCCCAGTTTTGTCATAACTTTGGACTTGCATTTCTCTGCAGCGACTCTTGTGTTGTTTATTCCTTGTTAGGTGCGTTCAGTAATTCTAACTAGTCCTTGCAGTTCCGCAGCTGAACTGAGACAGGGGAGCCATAACTTTCAATTACCTGCCCTGTATGTGTGTTGAGGGTTCACACAAAAGCACTTAATATTTGGCACTTAATATATCCTATCAGAATAAAAGCAGCATTAGGATTTATCTGTTTGCAGACAGTGTGCATTAAACCTAAGCACTTTCAGGATGTGTAGACTCATTCCCTTATGAAATTGAAATGTTTGTGATGCAGATTTTATTGGGCGTTTGGTAGTTCTGTTTGAGGCCACTCAATTGATCCCTTTGCTTCATTCCTAAAACCGGCTCTGTCGGTGACACCAGCTTCCTCCCCTTCTACTAAGACATGGAGCCTTCAAACTGACCTCCCTGGAGGCTGGTCACTGCCGTTGTGCTCTGAGTGACAGGGTCTTTACCCTCTCCTCGTTACCCACGGACATCTCCCCATCCTTCATCAGTTGTAAAGGTAGATATTTGCCACTTGGAGGCCAACGTTATACTGTTCAGAATATAATGAGATAAATAGTTGAGAAAACTGGATATATATGCCACCAGACGAAGCTATTAAGTTACTAAATGTCAGCCCTGGATCTTGACTAATTTTGAGATGTTAATTATTTTATCACTCTGTTAAGAAGCTGTGGGCACCATCTCAGCATTGAGAAGGGACTAATTTGCTCTGTTTTGGAATTGAATTAGCTTCCAGCCCAGCAGGGCACTGTTTGGTAAATTGCTTTTTCCAGTACAAGCTTGTTTTCTCCCTCCGTAGCCCCTGTTAGCATCGGAGCTTGTAACTTCCGGGGAAAGATGAGAATGCTCACCCTTTTAATGCATGTAGAGTCCATGCAAGACCATTGTCTTCTAATAATTAGGCAGACTTAGCCAGATTATCTCTGTTAAACACATAGATTGGGAAGGCTGCTTTCAACTTTGTGCATCCTTTTGAGCTTCTAATGATGCTTTAAAATCTTTTAATTATTGATGTTGATGTTTTCATTTTAAATGTGCTTTTAAAGGAGTCATCATCTACCTCTTAAGCTACCCTCTTGGCTATTTTTCTTGGAAAGAAGTAAAAAGTGCTTCAGATGCTCACTGGTCTTAGGAGCGCCTATTTCTTGGCATTGCCTTACCAGTAATAGTGACAGCCTGTCGTATTTGCCCAGGGCATCTTGTATTTCTTTATTGATTTTCCCCCAATAAAATAACCTCTCTATTCACTTTTGCCCTCCCTCTGATCTGTTAAACTTTGTTTCCTTTCCTACCACACTGAATTTTATTTGTAGACTAGTGCCAGTTTTCTCACTTCTTAATTTCTACATGATTGTTTCTGGCATTTAAAAAATGTACAACATAACCTTTGGGGAAAATTTTAGAATGAAAAAGAAGAGCAATATCAGCCCCTCTCACACCCCACCCAGCTCTGACTCCACTTGGTTTCGTCCTGATTCCTCTGCAAGCCCCAGAGCATCCTCTGTCTCTGGTGTGGGGATTCACCCTCCTCCCCTCCCTTAGAGAACTCCACCTCTGACCTGACTCTGCTTTCTAAACCTTCACTCGATGACTTCTCCCATGCAATTCCCCTTTGTTCCAGTGACAAGGGGCATAGGTAATTTGTTGTGTTTTATGGTAGACGTGTTTAGATATTTTCAACTTCCAGAAGAAGAAACTGATGGGTAATATTAGATATCACGGTAGCATATTGTTCTTTAGTTCTCTATTTGAACCTAGGTCAAAATAAAAAGAATTGGATTCAAATTGCAGCACAATAGAGATCTTTTTTGATGCCTATACAATTCCACACTGGAATGGATTATTAACGGAGGATTTATCATTTCACTCCTGAAAATGTTTGGGAGTAAATAGCAAAAGCAAAGACATAGTTACTGCTGAAGCAAAAATCTGATTTAAAATCTACAAAAATGTATGGGGAATGTGTGGACAGCACAAGTCTCATTCTCTTTTCTATATTTCACATTTACATGGGGCTATTAAGGAACCCCTTCCTCTGTCTGCACCCTTACTGCATAGCTTGCCTAATGTTTTGGTTACGTTAAAGGATTTAGCAGCCTGAGTTACTTCTGTGTTCTTCATAATGAGACATGGAGTATTCTCTGCTTCTGTGCTAAGAGTTTCTTTTTCACTCTCTGCCAGAACTTTCTTAACACGGGCTACAGAAATAAGACCCCTATTAGCGCAGCAGTGAGAAAGATGCAGCTGTCAGCACCTTCTAGGAGGGAAGATCAGCCTAGTAGGAGATCAGAGGTCACATCAGATCTATAGTAGGATAATCTAAGTCCTCATCCCCTAGGACACGGAATAATGTGCCTATGCAGGACCTGGGCAGTCTGGCCCTCCGCTGACCTCTGCCACACCTACAGATCCTGTCCATCAGCTCCCTCTTGCTCTTCCAACCACAGACCCCACAGTGCCCCTGCACTGCAGAGATGGAGCATGATCAGCAGCTGCAGGTCTGTAGTGATGGAATGAGACGGGGAAGGACCTGCCTATTCAGAGAACCCACTGCTTCTGGCTCCTTCCCCTGGGTTGCCAGAGTCTTAAGCCAAATACGATAGCCTCAATGAGTTTAGTATTGAGCAATTACCTCCCTGAGCAACCAGGATGTGTGAAACCGAGGCAGAACTCACATCAGAGTGGTAAAGTGGCAACTTGGCCCACAAAATACTGTAACTTGATGTGTAGATGTTTTTTGGTTATAAACCAGACATGACTTGAATTGAGCCACTGGTGTTCAATGCATGAGATACACACACACACACAGACACACATGCACACACATATGTATTTGAATAACGGTAAAAGATTCTTTGAGAAACAGAGATGCTACTTTCCCAAACAATGCTGTGTATTTATTCTCAAAAAGTGTAATTTAATTTTAACTATTCATAAAGTGACTTTGTACTTTAATAAATGTACCACAGTGTGTTTTGTTCGGCTAATGATGTCTTAGTGAAAAGAAACTGTTCTTTTCAATCCTTAGATATTAAATCTTTGCCATGAGTCAGACTGAGACCACTGGGATTTTTATGAGAATTATTTGGTTTACACGGTGGTGAAACAAGACCTAGCAGGGCACTACTGAAAGCTTTATATTTCTAAATCTCTACGTAGATTAAGTGCATGTCCTTTATTCTTTGTTTGGTAAAGAAAATGGCTTTAATGAAAACTAGTCAAAATCTGAAATAATATCTTAAAAATATAGTGATGAATTTTTTTTTGCCTTAACTCAACATTCTCAGATTCAGCCATGCTTTTCTTCCAGACAATTGCCACGTCAATCTTTTCTACTCCATTGAGCCCATTTCTTGGGAGTGTCATTTTCATTACATCATACGTCCGGCCGGTGAAATTCTGGGAGAAAAACTACAAGTAAGATCCTAAAATCAATGCTTGCTTGCTTTGCTCAGATTTGCGCTTCGGAAGGCTCCTTTTCCTTCCTCTGTTCACAGGTCCCTGGCTCAGGCTTCCCCCCTCCCGGCTGTGGGGCCGGGCCAAGCCTGTCTCCCTTAATGACTTCCTCAGTGCATTGACCCAGCTGCGACGTTTCAGGGCTCTGGAAGGAACACGACTGGCTGCAAATTAGCAATCGGATGCTAGTGCAGGTTTCACGAGTTGCGAAGGGAAAGTGAGTCACGCTGGCAGATCTTAGCCGTTGACTTAGGAAAGGTTGTTTAACAAGCCGTTGTTCATGTCATTAGATGCCTGAGATGGCCCATGGACGGCACATGTTTTCCCTCTCTGTAGTATCCCTTCTGCGAGCCTCCTGCCATGTAGTTCCGTACAAGGGTCCACTCATCGCAGCTCTACACAAAAGACGACGCTGATTTTTCTGAGTGCCATTAAACTTGTAGGTGATTTCTTCACTTCTTCTCGAGTGTTTAGACCGGTTATAAATCTCCTCAAGCAAACAGTTACTGATGGCATGGGGGTGTAACTTTTAAGGGAAGGTGAGAAGACATGGCTCACTAAGTAACTTTAAAGACCTCTTAATGCTTTGTCATTGGGGAAGGACTGGAGAACACCTGGAGGAGGAAGGATAGCCTGGGAGCCCGGCCGTCTTCAGTGAGCAGAGACCCTTGGCCACTCCGTGTGTGGGGTGACACTTCCGTTCCACATCCGCCCTGCCCTGTTGCACTAGCGGTGCCTGCGCCGGTACAGCCAAGCCCTGGTCCTCTCTCTAGAATGTGTTTGTAGGTCGCAGAGCTCTGGCACTTCCCAACGTGCCATTTTATGCCTCACAGAGGCTGACAGTAAGTTAGGAAATCTGTGGTTTCCTGTTTCTTTGTGAGACGGTTTTTAAAATGCACATCCTTCTGAGAGGGGGAGGATGGTATGGTGGTCAGAACACAGCCGTGGGCTCCAGCCTGCCTGGGTTCACGCCCCATCTCTACCACTTAACCCTGATGACCTCAAGCCTTTCTTTCCTCATTTGTAAAGTGGGGATGAAATGACAAGGACCTACTTCATAGACTCGTTGTGAGGAGAAAACAAGTTAATATACATAAAACTCATAGAACAGGGCCACGGGAGCCTGAGCTAACATGATGATTCTCTGAGTGCTCTGAAGAGAAGTCCCTGTCCCACCCTTTCGAGCAGGCGTTTACCATGACAGGGTTCGTCTCCTTCCAGCAATCTCATTCTGAGGTGCCCCAGGGAAAACTAACCAAACTAGAGACAGCCAGTGCTGGGACACCAGGAGGATGGGAGGAGGTCCCTTGTGTTCCTGGAAGATTTCTCATCTTTTAAGAGAGATCGATTTTTTTTTTTTTTTGCAATAAAAGTAAGTTGTCTTGAAATATGCACATACACAAGGCTGCTCTTTTGCATTTGTTTAAAGAGATATGCATATTCACAGAGGCAGAGAATGAAAGTAAACTGCTAGCATTGGCTTGTCTGCAATGTTTTTCAGCAGAAAGAAATTGAGGGAGACCTTTTCGGAGCTCTGAAAGTCACACTTCTGGAAAGTGCAAATACTTGTAAATAAGAGGATGGCATTCTCTCATGCTTTTACCTATACAGGGAGGGAAAGTGCAAGATATTTTAAACTCAGTCCTCAGTACAAAAGTTTCCTCTTTATCTCCTATTCTCAGATAGGGAATCAGTCTTTCTGGCATGGGACAATTTGATGTGAGCAAAACACATCCCAGTTGAGTCAGGAAGGATTTTAAGCATCTGCAGTGGAAACGGGAAAGGAGAAACCCTTGTGCAGAGATGGTGTGGAGGGGCGTCCGGATACCTGCACAGAGGAGTTATGTGTTTGTTATTTGCCGTCTCAATCCAAAATTCAGCCATCCTTTTAGGGTGATACATTTACATCTGAATTGTCAGTTTATGTGGCTTACTTAAACATACAGCCTTCTAGAACAGGAGTTATGTTTCTTTATTCAGTCTCACAAAGAACCTATTCTGTTGTGTTCCATACTTTTCATCAATAAATAACACAATTTAGCACTATTAGCACTATGTTGTGTGTGTGGGGGGAGGGGGTTGTCTACCTTTCATTGACCTCTTCGTAGGTTGGATTCAGGGTCTCTGGGTGTGTACAAGGATTTCTATCCTTTACTCGGTCTCTCTGAAGGAGCCAAGTGGAAGAAATATTTCAGTTCCCATGGGGGAAAGAGTTCCTGTTACAAAACCCAGGCTGCTGAAGGTCTGTTGTTGCCTTGCGTGGAGGCATCAGGACACAGAATCCCGTGGCCCATCTGCTTAAAAGATCAGTGGATGGAATTCAGGACAGCAGAGTGGTGGGTACCAGGAAAGGAAATGGCAGGAAATCTCATCTGGATCCTTGCAAATGCACTGGAAAGCTCATTCTATCTATTTTAAACTGTTTTTTGTTTTGTTTTGTTTTTTTTAATTTCAAACACTAATGATTTCTGGTGTTCTTTCTGGAGAGTTTATATGTTGCTGTTCTAATTAGCTGTTCTTTTCAGTCTGATACAAAGGAGCACTCAGTGTAATTAATTCTGTTTAATTCTTTACTAGTTGTTCCACTACTTTCAAAGGGTTGGCTAAAAGACACTCTCCTCCAGAGCTTTAGTGAGTGTGTTCCCCACAGTGAACTGCCACCACCAACCTGGGCCCCCTGCAGTCCCCTCTCCTGGGCCTCCTGTCCCTTTTCACCCCTGCTCTATTACTTTCCAGTCCCCCGGTTTTTATTTCAGGTCTTTTAATGCTGACTTTGCTTTTTGCAGGTCTCCAGTGAGCCCTGCACTATAAGGAAACCATTTTAACACTCTCAGGGAATGATAAATAAATCGCCAGCTACCTGGTCCTGAAACCTGCAGACTTCCTGTTCCCCGATTCTCTGCTTCATTGGGACAGGCAACCGATGTGTCCCCTGCCTGCGCTGACACCCCAGCCTCCTGACTAACCCACTCACTGCTGTCTACCCACACATAGCTCTAGTGTAGCTGTCCCAAGACTCAGCTCTTGCATGTCACCCTTCTCCTCAAAAGCCTGTAGTGCCTCATTTGTGCCTCAGCAACAAGGAGAAATGCCACACGGACCAGCGCTGCCCAGTAAGAAGCTCTGGGTGATGGCAATGCTCTGTCTGTGCTGCCTCAAGTGTCAACATGTGCTGTCCAGCGTGGCGGCCACCAGCCCCCATGGCACTTGAAATGTGGCTCATCTGACTGATGAACTGAATTTTGAATTCTGTTTACTTTTAATTCATTAAAATGTAAACAGCTACCCGTGAGGAGAGGCTACCACGTTGGACAGCACAGACATAAACCCTTCTCACGCTCACTGATCAGCCCATCTCCCTGACACTCTTCTGCGCCTCACATACTGCGGATTATTCACTCCCAACCTTTCCTCGGACTGCGCCCTTCACGCAGAATGACCTTCTCTTGCTCTGCCTTGCCACTTCCCATCCACACCTGCCTGACAAAGCCCAATGTCAATGGCAACTCAGCCATGAAGGTGCCCTGATCATCCCATTTAGAAATTTTCTTCGTTTCCCTAAATTCCTACAACAATTTATCTTCACGTTCTGGTTATCTATTACTAAATAACCAATCTCACAAACCTTAGTGCCTTAAGACAACAAACAATTATATCTCACGGTTTCTGTGGGTCAGGAATGTGGGAAGGGCTGGGCTGAGTGGCTGTGATTTGGAGTCTCTAACGCAGTTGCAGTCAGATGGTGGTCGGGATGGAAGCAGCAGAGAACTGGAACAGCTAGCTAGACATCTCTCGCTCTTTTCAGGTAGTCTCAGAACCTCTCCTTGTGGCCTGTAGTTGAGTGATAGTTGGGCTTCCTCAGAGCATGGCGGCTTCAGGATTCCAGCGCAATGTCCTAGTGAGTAAAGTGAAAGTTACCTTGCTTTTCCTGACCTAGCCTCCGAAGTTCCCCAGCATCAAATCTGTCTCATTCTGTTGTCTCCAAGCAAGTCACATACTCACCCAGATTCAAAGGGAGGGGAATTATACTCTTCCTCTTGATGGACAAGTGCTAAGGTTCAAGAAGAACTTGTGGGATGAGAGGTATTGTAGCAGTCACCTTTGGAAAATAAATTTGTTACTGTGGCCATCAGTAGATGCTACGCAGGATTGGTTAGACTGTGTACACCTTCAATTCTGAGCTCATTTATTTTTCACCTTTGTGTCTCTATGGGGCCCTGCACAGGGTAGGTGTTCTATAAATATTCCTTAAATGAATTAATAAGCCCAACGATATTATGCCAGAGGGAAAAATATCTCAATCTGGATCTGCATTTGCTGGAGCTAAAAAGTTTGCTACTCCACTGAACTGGTCCTGCCTAATAAGATCTTTAAAATCTGCCTTGATGAGCTCTGCCTGTGTGTCCATTTAAATTCCAGGCAACAACAGCAAATGCACTGTAATAATAGTGCCTTGGGTTTATATTAATACGTCCCCTATGTCAGAGGATTTTGGAAAGCTTTAGAAACACATTCTGATATTATGACTTACCATCCTTCTCTCTGTACATAAACACTCGCTAAATAACCAAACTTTGTCGTTAACATGAAACAAATGTTTAAACCAGAAAATATATGGCACATGTGCCTAGTTACCTTAGCAAATGTCTTTGTCCTAAAGGAGTTGACTATATTTGGCATCCGGAAAGAATGAAAACTCCCAGTAACTGTGGTTTTGTTTTGATGTGTTAAAAATCTTCTATAAAATGTAAAATTCATAGAGACATAAAAGAGCTAGCCAAAAGGAAAACATAGCTTTCGTGGTTGTTACATTTCTAGGATACTCTCTAGATTGATTTTAAAATATTGCATCCATTATTCTGGGATTACCCTCTACAATAAATGCATATTAAGTACTACCTATGCGAGTGTACCTTTAACATGCAGGCTTTAAAAGTAGGAATCACGCTGTGCTAATGGTCTGCTTGTTGCGTCTTTGGACGTGCCCTGGCCAGCAAGAAGACAGTCAGCTCTACTCAATCCTCGGCTCTTCCAGAGGTGGTGATAGAACATAAGAAAGCACAAGCTTTGTGGTCAAACCACGATTAAATCCAGGCCTATATGCTTCATAAGGTGTTTGGGGAATGATTTAGTCTGTGAACCTCAGTTCACTCATCTGTAAAATGGGATGATGGTTTCTCTTCTTCCAGAAGTCATAAATGCTGAATGAGACATGGTTCACTGTGGTAAATGTGTAGGTCCTTTGTATGTATGACACGTACATTTCTGGCCTCATTTTGATCTCCTCCCCTATACGTCTATCTTTTCTCATTCAACTGTACTTCAGTTGTGAGCAGACATATTTTAGATATACTTGCAACCTCCTTGAAGTCCTCTCTGAAATGGCAGAACACAATTGTTACCAACCAGTGAATGACACGCATGTAGATCGTGTCCCATCTGTGAGATGCCTCATAGATATTAGTTTTCCCTTCAGGCCCCGTGTTTATTTCAGCCGGGCACAGAGCTCCAGTTCTGTTCTTTGAGCACTGCAGCTGTCTTAGTGAATAATAGGCTCTCTGAGTGCCACTGTTTTGTGGTTTATCCAACAATAAAATATATGACCAAAATATTGCAGCTAGTCTTGGTGAGCTCTCCTGAATCTCACTGTCTTATTTCCCAGCCCTTTCTTGGGTTGGCGACACAGACGTGGGGGTGGCACGGACTCCTAGGAATTGCCATGTCCCCCCTGCACTGTCCAGGAAAGGGTGTCATTCCGCCTCTCCTCCCTCCTGGTGGAGCAGTCCTTGTGCCTCACTAAGCAGCCCTTGCGAGTGTCCTCTCTTACAGCTCTGGGCTCTTCGCTGCACTGAATCTGCTCCTTGTGTTGTCACCTGGATGCCACAACCACCTGGATACACCTGCAGATTCTGGAGCAACCTAGCACAAGAGGCTGCTTCCTACACCTGCCATTCGTTACCAATCTGGAGGCAGCTCTCCTTCCTCTGCTGTTCCTTTTGTCAGGCTAAACGGTCCTAACTGTTCCCTGTGTGAAGGAACAGATTCCCACAGTCCAGTCCTTGGGAATCCTAGTCACCCTCATTCAGATGTTTACCAGGTTGTCCCCAACCCTCCCACCCTTAGCCCAGACTTTATTACCTGCTCCAGATGTCGTCTAATCAGTTCTCAGTAGACGGACCTGTTACTTCCATGAACCAAATGTTCTGCTCTCATTTACGTCTTTTAAAATCTAAAATGTCTCAACTATTTTGCAACCTTCGCAGAGCCAAGTCTTTATCGTCGCAATCTTGTGTGTGTGTGTGTGTGTCTGTGTGTGTGATTTACTGAAAATAAGAAATGTACATTTCCCTCTCAACTCTCATCGTATTGGTTTTAAGTCAGCCTTCCAGCCCAGGGAGCTTGCTTTCCACCTCGTCATTCCTCATCTCTCCAGCCTCCTCACCTTGGCTGCAGGTGGGACTACCTGTCCCCACCTAGGTCTTACCCTAGGAATTACCATTCATGCTGTTTAGCGATGGTGAACAGGATGGAGCCAGGGTTGCCTGGCTTGGATAGGGCAGTTGAAGAAAGAAGTTCTTAACTTTCACACTTTATTTCTAATTTTTTTCAAAATGGATTTTGCTGAATGTTTTCCACCTACTAAGCTATTTTAAGGGTAGTTTGTAAAATCATCGCACAAAGCATTTAGCTACTCAAAAGGCATTTTTTTGTCTTAAGTACAAAGCAGGCAGCTTATTATGATTTATGGATGAATATTAAAATGCAGCCCTACAATTAAAATTTGCCCTCCCTTTAAAGTTATGCAGAGAGGGGATTCACATATTTCAACATGCAGTTAAGTTACCCCATAATTTATTTGGGTATGTTCACAGGTGCCTGGCTATACCCTGGCAGAGGATTCAACACATTTGTATTTGCTTGATGCCCTGGTTTTAGTTACTGCTGAGATAAATGTCATGCAACTCCTTTATCAGGCATCTTAAGTCTATTAGAGCTTTCAGACCCATGCTGAGGAGTGTGTTAGGCCCTGGATCTATTATTATTGATGATAATAATAAAGGCAGCAGCAGCAAAGCAGCAGCAGCAATAACGACACTCGTCTTTTTGTATTTATTGAACACCTGCTCGTCTTCTCTAATATGTTCATTCTAGTCCTTACACCCACTCTGCAAGCAGAGTTTCATTTTTCTCATTTGACAGATCAGAAGAAGGAAACTCAGGGAAGTTAAATAACTTGCCCAAGGTCACAGAACAAGTGAGCGGCTGAGGCAGGATATTAACCCAGGTCTGTTCTTATCCCAAGTCCTACACACCTTCCATTATGTCCTGAAACGTCTCAAAGGCCACACATCCACACACCGTCCCCCTACACACACAGAGTCAGAGACACAGTTACAGTGTTTGTCCACAACAGCGTTTGTCCTTGAAAGGGAGGTGCCATCACAAGTCACAAGGGCCCTGTGTGGCCAGGGGCCTGTCTGGAAGGGAAGGCGGTCCAAGCCCAGAGCCCCGAGGCCACTCGCTCAGTGTGCTTGGACAGGTCAGAAGCAGCACAGCTTTCCAAGACCGTCCTTACAGTCACCAGGCGAGCTTCCATGCGTGTGATATTGTGATGACTGGACCACAGAAGGTTCGGAGCTCAAAAGCGTGGAGTCCCCCTCTTCAGGCTGCAGGAGAGCGTGGTGAGAGCCACTTTGCAAGGCCTGAGCAAGTCATCGCTCGCACGTTTGTCTTTTCCTGTTCCTGAAGCGGGGCTTCCTGATGCTCCTCTGTGTGCCTGGCCTGGTTCTCAGCAGCTTCAGACCCCAAGCAGGGAGGTGTGAGAACAGGAATGAAGCCTCAGTGACACTCCTGGAAAATGAGTGACCCTCTGAGGTCCTGGCTACAGTCTCAGGCCAGCTAATTAATTCAGATGTAATTTTCTTTTTAAGTGTGTGATTCAAGAAATTCCTATTTGAGGCCACCACTTGCCCTTGATTTTCTAGGGTGTTAAATAACTTCCCATATCTGTGACAGGGATCAAAAAATGCTCTCGTTTTAACTGGAAGCTAATATGAGGTCTTCAGGAATCCTCCTCCCCAAAAGGGACTCAGAGTTGTCTGGATGCATCTAGAAATGTGAGTTTTGAGCACTGTAAAAATGCGTGAAAGTCACCTTGAAGATTGCAATGGAATGAATGTTTGTCTCCTCCCCAAATTCATACATTGAAACCCTAACCCACTAAGGTGATAGTATAAGGAGGTGGGGCCTTTGGGGTGTGAAAAGATCATGAGGGTGGGGACCTCATGAATGGGATTAGTGCCCTTATAAAAGGGACCTTAGAGAGCTCTCTAGCCCTTTTTCCTCCACATGAGGATGCAATGAGAAGTTGGCCGTCTGCAGCCTGGAAGAGGCCCTCACCCAAGCCTGACCACAGCGGCTCTGCTCTCAGAGTCCCAGCCTCCAGAGCTGTGAGCAATACATGTGTGTTGTTTATAAGCCACACCCACCCAGTCTGTGGTGTAGTCATTACGGAAGCCTGAGGTGACTAAGACAAGAATGAGTGTACGTGCTTGTATTGATGAAGGAGACTTGTTTGTTTCAGGATTAACCACAGCAGGACCATGTTTGCGGAAACAGCAAGTCCCAGGATTGATAGGCAGGGCCCGGGTACGAATCTAGACCAAGTCTCGAAATTTCCAAAAGAAATAGAAGTAAGGAGAAATCAGCAAGAAAAATTCTTAGTTATAGATGATGAAATGGGGGTGTCCAGAGAGACTTCAGTCTTGAAGAGCCCAAAAGGAGCTCATGAGTCCAACGTCAGTAAACCCCAGCCAAGTCTCTCGGTGCGTACGGCCGAGTCTATGAGCTGACAGCAATTCTGTAGCCACCTCATGTTTCGTTTCCCGCTGAAAAGACATGTTAGGCCACAGGCAAGCAAGAAATAAGACAAGCAATGAGACCATGGCCACCAGGGCCAAAGCCATAGACCAAAAGCAAAGAAAAGGTGTAGACCCTGGTGTCCTGGGCTTTTAGGGGTGGGAGACCTGCAGGGAGAGGGAATCTCCGCTTTCCCACTGGATCCAGTGGTGTGGGATGCAAGCCTGACGCTGCTGGCAGCCCTTTTGTCAGCATGAAACGAGAACTGACCTGAGAACACAGCAAACGTGGAGAAGGCAAGGGCGAGGGGCACAGAGAGTGATCCTGATGACATCACACTAGCCCCTGAGTCCACCTGGGCTCCAAAGGACCTTTAGGCTTCATGAGCTACTGAATTTTGAATTTTGCTGAAACCATTTTGCATTGCATGTTCTGTCACTTAAAATCAAAAGACTCCTAGTAAAAGCAAGTGATGGCTCTTAACAAAGGGTTCCTTCTCTCATACCTTTTACTTTTAGGGAATTAAGCACAAAGATAGACCTTCATTGCTATGATTCTGTGGACCTAACTAGTGGAGAAGGACAGAGAAGGTGCCTGGCATTCCATGTTGTACCTCCAGGGCCAGCTCTGTCGCTGACATGCCCTGTGTGACTTAGGCCAGTCCTTCCTCTTCGTTTCCCTGCCTCAGATTCCCTCAACTGGAGTTGCAGGTCTGCGTCTGAGTGCTGTTGCTTCTGAGAAGCTAAACGACGAGCTTGGCCCCATCCCACTGTTTTGCTGACGGATGAGAAAACTCTCATGCATAGGTTTGACACTTGAGGTGTGGAGATGAGCTATTATGCAGATCTATTCCAGAAAGATGACGCTTTTGAGGAACTCCAGTGTGTTGAATTTCTCAAATAGCACTGGTTTAAGCTTATTATACAGTGTGCTGTGGTGCATAATTTTACCCAGGGTCCTGTTACATTTTGCTGAGCGTTGCAGTGTTTGAAAAGTGCAGAGTAGTGAAGCAGGCCGCGACGGCAGGAAGGAGTCAGACGTGCCCAGCTGCTTCCCAGCTGTCTGGGGCTCCTGACTCCTCAAGGTCACCCAGAAGCAAGGCTTTGTGACTGATTCAGGTTGATGGATGGTTGCAGGGAGTGTGGGTCTCGTACAGCAGGAGGGTAGAGCCCTGTTCTGAATCATCGCAGCGAATGAGAGGAGGAGAGTCCTCAGCTTTTGCAGCTCTTAGGAACGTGTCGGAGACGGGCCTGATTTATTCTAAACAAACAGGACACATGCAGTTTTTAAATCTACATTGTTTTAAACCCTTTTTCTGTGTAGCTCAACATATGTGATGCGGGAGATTTCTCAGGCAGACTCGGGGCATCTGGACAGTGAGGGTTCACTCCCCAAGGCCAAGACCACTGAGCGCTTCTAATTAAAACGTCTTCCCTGAGATTGGCTGATATTCAAAGTGAGTGTTACAGGCCACACCGTGGTGTGTTCTCATTCTCCGCCTTATTAACAGAAGACCACTTTGGGTACCGAGGGACTTTTGTATTTGAGGCTCTGTGTTAAAAGTCATTCCATAGGATTTTGGAAATCATGTGGGGCTTGTTTAATCTTGTTACTCTGAGCGTATTTCCAAGACTGGCTTTAATCCTACTTTATTGGAAGCAAAGACCTTGCCCAGGCTTCACATATACTAGTTACTGCTTCTTGGTACACAGCAGTCTTGACTCATTAGTGGAATTAGTATATAATGTGAGCATAGGAAGCCATTCTCTTTTTGTTTTTCTTGTCACTTTGGAAACATTCTGTCATCATCCCCACTCCATAGGGTTTATAATGCTCTTGCACTTACGGATTGCTGTGTTTGGCTCTTTCTATAAACCCAGTTTAGGTAGACAGATGCTCCTCTTTGTGATTTTTTTAAATGAAAAATGACCAGTCATGTAAAAATCGTCACATACCTGAGAATTATAAAAAATAATTCTATACCCTATAAAAATAAGGGTGATTTTATGTCTTCTATCCCTTTTACGTTTTGTAATCTCTTTAGTAGGTTGCTTTTTAAAATTATTGTTATGTGTTTTAGAGGTTGCATAGTTGGAGCTTATTTTCCTGTATTCAGGGAAGACTTTGTGAGAGAGGTATACAGTGAAGTTTGGGGGAAAGGAAGGAAACAAAGCTGCATATCAAAGAAAATTGTTTGGGTGGAAAATGAAGTTTTTAGAAAGCTTAATTTTAAGAGCAGTGCAGAATGATAGGACACTCACTTTCTAAAGTTATCACTGATAAACAAAAGCCACTGGGGAAGCCTTCTTAGGATTTTTTTTTTGCCATTTTCGAAGCACCTGTTTTGGGAAAAGCTGGTGAGGGTGGAGGATGGCTGGGAGAAATCAATGAACTAATTTTCTGTTGACTTTTGTTCCTGTGCTCCCAGAGCCAACATTTGACACAACCTATTTTAGTATTTGAAAAATAAACTTTGAAAACAAATGTAAAACATTGTTAGAATAAAAAATACTATTCTTTTTCCCCCTAAAAAAAATATCTATACCCAGATGTACCGATGCAGTGACATCAAAACGGTTTCCTATTCACTCTGTCACTCACCCTTGCCTTGGGTAACTGGCCTGTTACAAGGCTAACGTGATCGCTTTGCTTAGTTTTGTAGTCGACAGTCATAGATGAGGCTCTGTGTTTTCATTTCCCACCAAAGCCCTGTGCTATGTTTACTTGCCATTTTATACATTCAGAAAACTGGGGATCAGAAAAATGAGGTGATTCTCTCCTTTACACCCCTCAGATAATTTAATACATCATAAAGCAAGTTAGAAACAGGAATCATTTTTTTTTATTTCCGTAGATTTAGGGGGTGCAAGTGATTTTTGGATACATGGATCAGTTGAATTGTACATTGTAAAGTCAGGACTTTTAGTGTACCCATCACCCAAGTAATATGCATTGTACCTGATAGGTAGAAATCATGTTTGTTGACTTAAAGTTGCAGATTTATTCTTGCCTTCCCCCCCTTACAGTTGCTATTATATAATGTTTCCAGGCCAAATTATTTTGCAAACATGAAATGTCAAATTTGCATATAATACATTTCTTTATTTATCAGTTTGGTCACGGTGTGAGTGATTTGACAAGGGGCCTCAAGGTGATTGTAGAATGAGGAGTATAGTATAAATTTAGGTAGATTTGATTTTGCAACAGATTTTAAGATTTAACACGAGCAAAGTACAGTGTTACCCTTCGGGAGTAGAAGAAATAGCAAAGGAAAAATGAAGTCCCTCTTACTGCAAAACATTGCTGGTGTGATTTTATTAAATGCCACATTCTTCAGCTATAAAACTGCACCCAGTATCATGGGCATTACGTTCAGACCATGTGTCTTCTCAAGTTACTGCCTCATCTGAGACAAGTGGCCCTGAAAACTGAAGGACCTGAGTTAACTCATCACAGCAGAGTGTGTCACTGCACAAATTCCTGCAGTTCCCTTGCCAGGGATTCCTGTTTCTTTTTGCTGTATGGGGAAATACATACCAAACACCTGCTTCATCTTGGTCCAAATTCTGTGTACAGCACAGGTAACTACCAAATAAAATAAATGTGTTTTCACCCCCACCGGAAGTTTTACCCACAACTCTAAATGAAGCATTCAAATAAATGACATTGGACTTGTTTTTACCAGAACAACCAGAAATCAAAAACCTTATATCAGTCAAATTGAACTTGGGGAGGGGGGAACCCAGCAGCACCCTGATAATTTCATCCTTGTGTGTCAGTTATCGTCCTCTGCCTCTCCATTTATGCAGTTCCCCATTTGGCTGACTCTTCGCCCAACCACATGCAACTTGGACTTTTTTTTATTACTATTTTTATTAGTTGCATTTGCTGAAAAAGAAGAAATACTTTTCACTCCCTAAATATTTATGACTTTCCAGTGAATGAATAGTAGGACTTCGTATCCTGTATTTAAAATGTTGAATAGTCTTGGATTTTTAGGCTGAAATGGGAGAAGCAATCCTAATGTGAGGTGTAAGCAAGTATAGAATCAGAGCTAAGAATTGCACATGAATGCACGGAAGTCAATAAATGCAGGCCTGCTATTAGCTATGCAAATTTTTCTAAATTAAACCTTCTCTTAGCTAATTGTAGATTCACATACAGTTGAAATAAATAATACAGACGGAGCCCACATACTCTTTACTAGTTTCCCCCAATGGTAACGTTTTGCGAAACTGTCACAGCCTGGATATTGATGTTGATGCGTTCAAGGTACAGAACATTTCCATCACCACAAAGATCTTTCCTGTTGCCCTTTTATAGGCACACACACCTCCTTCCTGCCTCCATCCTCTTCTAAATTCCTACCAACCTCTAATCTGTTGTCCATCTCCATAATTTTGTCATTGCAAGAATGTTGTATAAATGGAACCATACAGTATTTAACCTTTTGGGATTGACTGGTTTCTTTCAACATAATTCAGTGGAGATTCAACCAAGTTGTTGTATGCATCAGTAGTTTATTCTGTTATATCACTGAGTAGTTCCAACGTATGGATGTATATAATTTTTGCTTCAACCATCAAACATAATTTAGAAGGTTCATGACAAGAAGGGGTAGCTATTGTATTTACCTGTATTTTTGCTTACCATGTTCTTTCTTCCTTCCTGATGTTCCAGGGTTCATTTTTTTATTATGTCTTTTCTCGTTACAGAACTCCCTTTACCTGTTATTTTAGGGTAGATCTCCTGTTGACAAATTTTCTTAGTTATCCTTCATTTGAGAATGCCTTGGTTTCTTCTTCATTCCAGAAGGATATTTTCACTGAATATAGGTTTCTGAGTTGACAAATCTTTCAGCACTAAAAAAAAAAAAAAAAAGTGCCATTTCTTCCTCACTTCCACAATTTCTAATAAGAAATCTACAACCATTCAAATGTTTTCCTCCGTGAGTAAGATATTGTTTCCTTCTTGCTGCTTTCTAGAGTTTTTCTTTGTCTTTAGGTTTTAGAAGCTTGGTTATAATGTGTCTTGGTATGACTTTCTTTGAGTTTATCTCCAATTTCTCCTCCCCTTATGGGACTCTGATGTTCGATCTTTTATTATAGTCCCACACAGGTCTCAGAGACTCTGCTAATTTTTTCTTCAGTCTGTTTTCTCTCTTTTGTTCAGATTGTGAACAATGATCTTTTATTCTGTCTTCTGGTTCAGTGATTTTTTTTCCTGTCCCCTTCATTCTGCCATTGACCCCTTCCATTGAGCGTTTAAATTTTGTTTATTGTATTTTCCACTTATACAATTTCTATTTGGTTCTTCATTATATCTTCTACTCCTTTGCTGAGGCTTTATTTTCTTTTTCTTTTCTTTTTTTCTTTTATGTATTTATTTGCTGAGACTCTATTTTTTTTCATTTATTTCTAGCAATCTTAATTGCTCATTGAAATGTTTTTGTGAATGGCCAGTTTACAATCTTTGTCATTGTTGTCTAAATGTTGGCATCTATCATCTTTTTTATTCATTTTGAGATCTTCTTGTTTCCTATTATGAAAAGTAATTTTCTATCGGAATCTGAACATTTTGGGTATTATGTAAAGACTCTGGATAATATTTACACTTTCATTTCGGCTTGCTTTTCTGACTCTGCTCTGGCGGGAGACGAGGGGCTGATGCTTTGTTACTTCCAGATGGGGTTGAAGTCTGGCTTCCCTACTTACCCTCTACTGACTCCTGAGAATGCAGGGTGAGGTTCCTTGTTATTACTTGGTGGAGGGATGAAACGATGAACTCTTTACTAAGTCTCTTCTAATACCATCCCAGCAGGAGGTGAAGCGGTGCCTTATTACTGCCTGGCAAGGGAAGAACTCTAGGTTCCCCACTCAGACTTTGCTGGTGTGGGTAGTCATGGGACCACAGTTTTTTCTGGGGTGTTTGGCTGTTACAGAAAGCTTATTATTTAACAGTTTTATTTCTTGGTAGGCTACCCTTTTCCTGCCCCCTAGACTAAAAAGAGCAGGGTTTAGTTGAGGCTTTTATTTTTTCCGTTTGGTTCTGTTGGTGTTTCTGGGATATATGAGACAAAAAGAAAAACAAAGGAACTGAACTTCCAACATTGTTTTTTCCTTGGATCCCATGATCCCTAGATGGTCTGTCGTCTTCTCTTTACCTTTCAGAAGGTGTTTTTATTATATCTAATATCCGAGGTTTTAGTTGTACCAAGTGGAGGAATAAGGAAAAGTATATCAATTCCATCTTTCCAGAAGAATACAACAAATCAGCATGTATTCATTTTCTTATTCATGCTTAGCTTTCTCTGCTGCAGATTCATATGGGTATTACGACAACATAATATGTTGGATACCAGCATAATGAGGTATTCTTTCATCACAGGCCTTAAATAGACTTTCAGGAAATAAACTTTTACCATCACATTAGGAGCTAAGAGACTTGCCTCATTGGGCCCACATGGCTGCGTGTGAGCGCACATGTATGTTTACATAGAATCCTAAAAACTTTAGCTTGAGGTAGGCTGAGGACAATGTGGCTACTGAGCATGTTTTACGGTGTCTCTGCAGAAGAATAGAGAAGACCAGAAAAGCGCTGAGGGAATGTAAACAGAGGGAAA
The DNA here is from genome assembly GCA_963574885.1 of Lepilemur ruficaudatus. Classification (NCBI taxonomy): domain Eukaryota; kingdom Metazoa; phylum Chordata; class Mammalia; order Primates; family Lepilemuridae; genus Lepilemur; species Lepilemur ruficaudatus. Next base: position 51,524 of record CAUYRT010010959.1, on the reverse strand, counting down.
AAAGGCTGATTCAGACTCAGTCATGATAGGAGCCTTGTGCAGAGAGTGGTATAAAAGTTGGCAAGCTTTGTAAGAGTAAAGTGAAGAAAATGTAATTGAATTTAGTTTTTTAATTTAAAAATGCATTACTTTGAAATGTTGTATAACTGAAGTATGTTTCTTTCCTCTATGAAAATCTGGTTCAGAATAAGTTTTTTGTCCCAGAGATGTAGCATATTAGAGAACCTCACAACTTTTACACCTGCTAAAAGTACCAAAAAATTATAGATAGTAAAATTCCTTGTAAATCCATGTGTGAGCATAGCAAGAAAGTTAGAAAATTCCCAAGAGCTGGAAACAAAGAGGGAGCAGAAAACAACAAAACCCACCATCCCTGTCTGGGAAGAATGAGGTGGGAAGTGGGCCAATCCAGGATAGGCGAAGAGGCCTTAGTCCTACAGAAGCAGAAAGTTTGAACTGAGACTTCCACATAACGCTGAAACTCTGAAGGTCTTTCTCCTCAGTGATGGAGTGGAACATCCAGCACAGGGGAGGGACAAGGAAGCTCCACTGGTCCTCCAGAGAGCAGAATGGGGACCGTCTCCACTGAGAATAGGCAATGCTAAGCCTGTCACATGTGGATTTGAAGTCCAAAATTACATTACCCATGTCTGGATAGTTGAGAAATTATCATAAGAAATTAACATAAAAATGGTCCTGGTGTATAATACCCCTAGAGTAACTGATGAAGCAAATGTAAATCATTCTCAAAGGATATATCTTCAACTAACCCCACAGTAAAACACCCACTGGGAAAGACCTCTCAACCCAGTCCTATAAAACACAGGAGAAAAACACTCGTCATAAACAAGAGTCAGCAAACAAAATAAACAGGAGATTTAGACCTTTCAAAACTAGAGACTAGTAAACAAATAAATTGTACATATATTTAGAATAAAAAGTCATATAAGATGAAATAAAACCATAAGGCTATAAAAAATGATGAATTAGAACAGTTTATAAAAATAAATGCATATAGTAGTTAAAATGGATAGTATAACAGACAAGTCAAGTAGTACATTAAACACAGCTAAACTAGAAAGCATTCTAAGAAAATTGCCCAGAATGTAGCAGAGAAAGATAAAGAGATGGGAGATATTCCAGAGAGGTTAAGAGATTTGGAAGATAAAATACAAGACTTGAACTGGAAGTCTAGGAGAAGTTCCTGGAAGAAGACATAGAACAAATAGGAAGAAGCACAATTTTAAGAGAAAATAATGTAAATTTTTCAGAATTGATGAAAGACATGAATTCTCAGATTCAGGAATCTAATAAGTCATGACCATAACAAACAAAAATAAATACACATTCCTGCACCAAACAGTGAAGTTTCAGAGCACAAATAACAACACAGAAAAGATCTTCAAAGCATTCAGAAACAACAGAAAGAATACATGCTGAGTTTTAACAGTAGGACCAGTGGAAGATCTCTAAGTAACAACAGTGGAGTAATATATGCAGTTGTGCTCCTGTCTTCCAATATAGTTAGTTTATTTTCTCTTTCCTTCCTCTCCCCCCATTCTCTCTCCATGTCTCTCTTTTCCCTTCACCTTCTTTTCTTTTTTCTACTTTTGTAAATCATTTTTGTCACGTATTTTTATATTCTTCCTTGTGGGCATTTATTTAACCACTGATTCTATTTTTTAATAGTTACAGGTCTGTTCTGCTTTTTTTTTTTCCTGCAGTTGTGGTAAGTTAAGCTTTTAAGAAATCCACCTCTTTCATTTAAGTTTTCAAATGTGTTGGCACAAAGTTGTTCTTAAGATTTGTGATTCTGTGGTATTGTCTTTATGATTTTATAATTGGATCTAGTATAAGGTGTTTAAAAATCAAAGAAACAATAAAATTAGAAAGTATAATAACACAAACTATGAAGACAGAATATGACCAAATATATCTGTCTGGACACCAAATTAAAAGACACATCTTAAATATGGTGATGTGGAAGAGATAAAAATAAAAGAAAGTAAAAGTATCAAGAAAATGCAAACAAATTAAAGCCACTATTGTGGTTTGATATTAAACACAGATGAATTTGGGGCAAAACTTTAGCTTTATAAAGCTAAAGACTAAAAATCACAATGAACATATAAGCTATAAATATCAACACATTAAATCACATAGCAAAATTAATAAAGAAAAAAAGAAAATTTGAATGAAAAAAACAGAAAAACAGTAGTGGTAGAAAATGTAATCCACATCCAGCTAATTTTTTAATATCTTTCTTTTTTTTTTTTGGTAGAGATGGGATCTCACTTTTGCTCAGGTTGGTCTTGAACTCCTGGCCTCAGGAAATCCTCCCACCTCAACCTTCCAAGGTTCTGAGATTACAGGCTTGAGCCACTGGGCCCAGCCCCAACAACTTTCTTAAAACTCAGAATTGTTGATTTCTCAGAGCCTTTAAGGTAATGAAGAATTCAGACCAAACTCCAGGAGAAGGAGAGCACCCGACATTCGTAGCCATTCCTACCCCAAGACCATCTGTCAGCTTGGAAAAAGAAACAGCCAACCCGAGCTGTGCTTTGTGGTTTTGAAGGGCAAATATAAGAAAAATCAAAACCCAGGCCAAGCAAGGCTGGAGGTCACCTAAATGGTATGGCCTCAGGCAGTGTCCACCCTTACAGCTGTACAGCAGCATGTCCTCAGGAAATGTCTGTCATGCCGAATCATCCTGAGCTGCATGACACAGCAGCCAACAGAGCACCCCAATTTTGTTGAACTAATGTGTCTCTTAGTGGCAGCAACACGAAAGGTGGAAACAAACCCAGATGTACCGTTTATTTGTACCTATATATAATCACTTTAAAGGGCTGCCTTCTCATTGCCCAGATTTCTTTAAAGTTGTCCTTCCCATGAATAGATTTACAGTCCATTATTCCATCTTGGGTTTGCCATGTGAACAGACCCCTACCAAACTTCTAACTCCAGCCAGCCATATTTCCCCATCAAAAAATGATACAACTTCTACCATAAATAGTCTGCGTGTGCTGACAAAAGGAAATTTGAAATAGCATCATTAAAGAAAATTACTGTTCAATTATTTAAGTTGCTCAGATGAAACCGTGTGAAAGAGAAAAGTGTTTGACCCAAAGAGACAGATCAGGGGGTGGGAAGGCCACGTTTGAAGGAAGGAAGCCAGCTTGGCTGTCTGCATTCCACATTAACATAAAGGAGAGGTGCTTTGCAGTAAGTCAGCTTCTCTGGAGAGACCTCGTATGTGACTCTTGGCTTGTAGCGCTCAGGACAGCTTTGTGCCCAAGTGACTTTGGGCAAGTGCTAAGAAGAGCATACGTGCAGATGCATGCCTAGCATGTACCAGCATTGAGTGCTCCCACTGAGATTAGGGAGTGAGATATAATTCCCTGTTTTCCCTTTGAGCAGCAGTTGATGTTCATGCGATAGGACAGTTAAGGCAGAAATCCAATTACTGAGCTAATTAGCACCTTTGAGTGGTAAGCATGAAATTTACTGGAGGAAAGCACTAGAGAAAACTCAAATTACCCAGTATGGCTGACAGTCTACCGTGTTAGAGAGTTGGTGGAGAGCCAGAGGCCCTGGGGTACAAGGTAGCTTATCTTAGTGCTTGCTCATCAGAATTTAGCACTGTGCATTCGATAGCCTTTTGCAAAGATAGCTTTCCAGTGAACATAGTTTTAGAAGGTGTTTTAATTCCCTAAGGAGTTTGCTAAATGACTTTCTTTTGGCTCCTTCCTCCTTTAAAAAATGTTTATTCTGCTGATGAAAATTCCATTTGTCCTAGGTCTTAAGGTGAAATTAAAATTCCATTTAGGGACTAACTATGCAGATATGGGATTTCAACCTTCATTAGAATGAATTTTGTTGTTTGCTTTATTTTCTGCCACTCTGGGATCTTTTATCTTTCAAAGCTTCTATGGGGGTATTTAGAAGGAAAACTGAAGCCATAGTATTAATAGAACAGCGTGCTGGGGTTAACAGCTTTTCTGAGACGTAGCAGAATATTCCTTCTCTCCAAGCCATCCAGAGAATCTATCCCACAAAGCTCAAACAAGGTCTTGCCTAGGTGGTTCTCAAATGTCTGAGGCATACAAGGGGAAAAAAATAATACTTTTTTTTTTGAAGACGAACCTTTTTATTTATTCAAATTACAGTTCCACCCAAATAATCTTTTTATCTGTTTGGATTCCCGAGAGACAGATTCACAGAAGAAGTCTGCATTCTGAGATTTCTTCTTAAGCACCATTTCTGCCGAGTGTTTGTCCTTTATTAAATCACACTGAGTATGTCAACGATCTTGTTTAAACGTAGCCAAATGCGCAACAGCGGGTGGCCGCTAGTCTCCTTTCCTCTTAGCAGATATCATGTGAGAGCAAAACCTTCAGAAGGAGCCTTGTCTTTGACTATTCGTTTGTTCATTTATGGTACAGATATTTATCGATACTACTGGATGCCAGCTGTGAGCAAAATGCTTACTGTCACGATACTTGGCGTGTGTTGTAAGAGGCAGGTCTGATCAGATAAGCACACGGAGCGACGTATGATGTGGTGTGGAGTGAAGGCTTCAGAGCCGGCCTACCTGGGTCCGATTCTGGCTCCACCACCTGTTAAATCTGTGACCTTCAGTCCTTCACTTAATCTCTCTGTTCCTCTGTGAGAATGGGCATAATAGTAGTGCCTCCCTCGCAGGGTGGTTGTGAGGATATAATGAGTTAATACGTGTCACGTACTTAGAGCAGGTGCACGACGCAAGCAAATGCTACGTAAACATTAGCCATCCTCATCATTATTACTGTCAGTCATGACAGGCTTTCCAAAGGAGAGGTATGGCGTGTGGAAAAGCATGTGCCAAAGGGATCTCACCCACGGCAAGGGTCGGGGAAGCCTCCGTGAGAACGCAATGCGTGAGCAGACTTGAAGCATGAGCAAGTCAACAAGAAATGAGTGGAAATGGAAAGCTAGTGCTGCCCTGAGTAGAGAGACCAACAGTTGCAAAGAATACAGGGGGCGGAGGTGTGGCAGGAAAAGGGCATGATGAAGAGGTGGGAAAAGGCCAACATGGTTGAAGCATAGAAAACAAAGGGTAGAGTGATAGCAAAGGCAGGGCCCAGCTGTGTTCAAGACCAATCTTTTCACAGGTGTCAGTGGGACCCTCATTATATCCAAATCCTTATGTAAACCCTATGTTCAGTGCTGATATATTTCTAGTGAAAGCCCTGTCTCAGATTTAACCATATGAAGGCATTTTTTGCAAGACGTACACAGTTGGCCATCATCAGTTTCATGGGCTTAAAATCGATTTCATATTTCATCCTTCAAAGGGGAATGAGACCACCACTCAATAACTGAAATAAAAAGACAAAGCAGGTCAGGCATGTTCTCTGAGCAGAAAAGATTCTTGCCCTTATAAAAGGTTTTGAGGATGTGTGGAGTTAAAGGACTGGTGAAGTGTTAGAGGCATACGTGGGTTGACAGCATCGTGTAGGAGGTTACTTGGAGAGGTGGTTGCTGATGGGTTGGTTGCCCCTTGGAAGTCTGCAGTGAGCTCATTCCTCCCAAGCTGACTCTCAAAGCCAGGCGTTGTCATGGACCACCTGCCTTACAAAACAGGTGAGTTATGATTGAATTGGTTCAACACTGGTTCTGGTGGCCACTTGTTAGCATGGCTGCAGACAATCTGTATTCTCCTAAATTTGTAAGAGCTATTTTTATTCTCATGATTCAACCTAAGAAAGATCTATAAGAATGTACCCAACTCTTGAAAGCAGGTGGTGGAGATGTTGACTGCTCACCACAATCTTGGGGAATCAATTTGAAAAGAAAGGTACCTATGTACCAGGAAAAGAACTTGTCCTGAATTCTAAAAGTGAGTGGCATTCAATTGGCAGTTCAAATACTTGCTTTTATATTGTGGATCTGGAACTGAAGGTTGATTAAGATACAAGGCCATTCTCCCCAAATCAGAGAACTATTCATCTCTCCCCTCCACCTGCTTCTTGTACTTTTTCTTCTCTTTCTTGTCATGAGACTCCTCTCTTCCTGCAATATTGTCCCACTGGAGCAATCGCCTTAATCTGTGAGCTCTGCATTTCCTACTCAGGCTGCTGGTAAACCAGCTCTCTCACTCGCAGGGATCTAATCATGACCTTTTACCCTTTTATGGCCTCTTTTAGTACAAGGCGAGTGGATAATTCCAACACAAGACTGGCAGTCCAAATTGAAAGGGATCCAGGTAAGAAGATCTCCTTCTTCCCTCTTCTTAAGTAATTTATTTTAGATCAGTGGTCCCCAGCCTTTTTGGCACCAGGGACCATTTTCATGGAAGACAATTTTTCCATGCAAGAAGGAGGGTGGGCAGGGGGTGACAGAGAGATGGTTTTGGGATGATTCAAGCACATTACTTTTATTGTGCACTTTATTATTATTACATTGTAATACAAAATGAAATAATTATACAATTCATCGTAGGTTGGGGACTCCTGACATAGATGGATTCCAATAAAAAAGGGAATTAAGTGCTCACTTTTTGAAGTTATTGTGGAGACAGTGCACGCCTTGGTTAATATGCTGACTGTAGAATAAGACTGCGCAAGCAGACTGATCAAGCATCCTGATTTGGTTTGGAAATGCATTCCTTCATTATTTAGAATTGATTAGGTACTTTTTCAGTATTAAATAAACTCTATTAATCAAGACGTTTTAGTTTGTGAATGATAAACGTCAAACACAACTATAAACCTTGAGATTGGTTTTTAGAAAAAAAATTCTTTGGAAAAACATCAGCATCATAATGTTCTTAAAACCAAACCATTCCAGGATCCGGGATCCAGAAGCCTTCAGAAACCTTGCTCAACTTTAAGCTAGGGAAGGGTTTACCTGCTAGAAAATCAGTTTTGCTTTTTTTCCTTCCATAATCTTCTATCTCATTTTCAACCAATCTGTCTCTTCCTTCCTCATATCAGAACACAATTTTTACCTGTTCTCTATTTTTGTCCATTTCACTCTCTCTTTTCTGCCCAAATTTTGTCTAGGAAGAATTGTACCATGCTCATTATCTATATTTGAATTGCATATACATAATTAATTTGAAATCAGAATTTGAAATTTGAAGATATCTGGAGAGACAGGCTTATTTTTTTGTTGAACTTTATGTCAGTAGAAGTGGGGTGGGGAGGACAACGGAGGGGAACAGGTATCTCTGATGGGCAGCTGTGGGACTCCGTGACATTGCAGAACCATGGGTATTAGGCAGAGGGACAGTTTCACTAGCACACTGAGCTGTTAATCATAATTGCTGTCTCATTTTAATCCAATTATGCAGATGTGTGGTCAACATGTTCTTAGAAGATGCCCTGAGGCAAATCTCTACTTTTAGTGATTTTAATTGTTTTGCTTTATTTAAACATCGAGCAGTTTAAACAATTAAACAAAGGCTGATTCCTTTATTCACGCCTTTCCTTTAAAAGTGGCAGAGACTGAAAGTAATCGCTGGTGTCCCATGCATGCTGATTCATCGTAGCAAATGAATGTAAGGGCAGGTCAGGCAGGCTTCATATGCTCAGAAGCTGAAGCATACAGATACTTTATTAGATTGCATGGCACGACTCAGCCCAGTTTCTTTCCATTAATTACAATTAGCTTATAAATGCACTAATTTCAAAAGTCTTCAGCTTTTAAGTGTCCTAAATGTCCAGCAAGGATATTCATAATCTAATAACGATCCTATACATTTTTTAAGGACAGATTGATGCTCCTCCTCACATATGTGCACTCGAGGCATCCTCACCTTCTTGTACCCACCCATCATGCCCCAGTTCCCATGGGTACAAAGCAGGGCACTCTGGTCAGGTCTGCAGTCTTTATCTCTGTCCTCCTTGAATCTCTATTTCCACTCCAGTGGGCAACCTGGAAGGGAAGCCTTGAGTTTTGCTTTAGATACTTCCTCTCTGGGACAACTCTATGCCTCTCTGGCTTTCCAGAGCCCACGAAGGAAAGCTACTCCTAAAATAGAAGTGCTGAAGGTAAACTTTGCTTCTAGTCCCTCCCAGCACTTGGTCCACCCACAGGACCACAGACCAGGAAGACATCCCAGTTCATCCAACCTTCTCTTTGAAAAAACTGATATCCCTCATCTGGAGGGATCCCACAGATGGAGGGAAAGGAGTCCGGGAAATGCACCACACACCTCCAATTCCACCCTCCCCCAACACACAGTCCTGGCCTTCCGTTGTGAAGCAGGTATTCTGTTGTTCCACCTCCTTTGCTGCTTCCTCCTTCACCCTTCCCCGGGTGTCATCGTGCACCCAGTTGGAGTGGCCAAAGTTAAACAAACAAGCAACTATGGGCAACGGCAAGTCCTAGTGAGGATGCAGAACTAGAACTCTCCATCACTGCTGGGGAGATGCAAAAATGGCACAGCCACTTTGGAGAGTAGCAGTCCCACTCCCAAGTATTTACTTAAGAGAACTGAAAAACCACATCCACACAAACTCCTGTTCATGGCTATGTGCAGTCACCAAACTAGAAACAACCCAACTGTCCTTCAGCTGATGAACGGATAAACACACTGCAGTGCGTGCATACAGAGGAATACTACTCAGTGATGAAACGGGGCAAACCGATATATACAACAGCAGATGAATGCATTGTTCTATTAGTAAGTGGTGGTTACATGACCAAATGTATTTTTCAAGTCTCATAGAGTAGTACACTAAAATGGATGTTTACCCTGCATAAATTATTCTTGACTACACTGGAGTTTTATTTACATATATATAATTTATAAACAAATGCCATCAATTTAAATATATAAAATATAATTTACATATGCATATGTAATATATACAATAATATATAATAATGTATATTTGTATGTGACATATATAATGCTAGTAATTATATATTATAATACATGTATATAAATTGATGCTGTTTAATGTCTGTAAATTATACCTCAATGACTTTGATTTAAAAAAACAAACTCTGGAGTTACTTGTTGGATATGTTCTTAAAAACAACATTTCTCTTAAGAAAACTTTGTGAACTATGGCGTTATTTATTATTCAATGGATATTTAGTTAGTCCTTCTACATGTTAGGAATTCTGCCAGTATTGGGATACAAAAATAAGCAAATTCAGACATAGACCTGAATAGACATAGACATAGACCGTCACTGAATTTATGGTACATTGGAGAAAACATGTTGATCAAATAACTATGTACTCATACACACACACACACACACACACACACACACACACACACACACACACAGACCAACATAAAATTCCAACTATAGGCTAGGCATAGTGGCTCAAGCTTGGAATCCCAGCACTCTGGGAGGCTGAGGCAGGAGGAACGCTTGAGCCCAGGAGTTCAAGGCTGCTGTGAGCTCTAATGGAGCCACTGCACTCCAGCCTGGCCAATAGAGCAAGACCCCCCCCAAAAAAAATCCAACTGTGACAACTGCTTCAAAGCAGAGGACCATAGTGCTGAGGTCCTGTAATGGGGCTTTGTCCTGAGGAAGTGGTCAGTGATGTCTTCCCTGAAGTGATGATTGAGCTAAGGTCTGAAGAATAGTAGAGATAATAAGCCACAGAAACAGAAGAGCAGCCCAGGCAGAGAGATCAGGAGCTCCAAGGGCCCATGGTGGGAAGGGGCATCTGAGTCACTCCACTGAAAGAAGTTCTGTGCTGCTGAGTGTGAAGGGTAAGGAGGGAGTTAGTGCAAAGAGAGGATGAAGTAAGCAGCAGCTCACACAGAGCCTCTTGGGTGACCATATGGCCCAAGTTTCCCCAGGGCAGTCCTAGCTTATACCTGTGAATGATAACTTATAGGATCACCCTATTCCGGGCCATGTTAAGAAGTCTTGTCTCTATCTTAAGAGCATTGAAAAACCACTGAAGGTTTTAAGTAAGGGGGTTGGAGGGTCCTGGGAAACACATTAAACTTTTCAATTAGAAAAGCTCATTCTGGCTGCAGCGTAGAGAATGTATTGGATGGCAGGTCCCAGTGAAGCAACATGGGTGTGTCTCATGGCTAGTGTGGTTGTGCACAGGAGAAGTGTTGGTAGCCTGGAAGAGGATAGGGGTAACAGAGATGGAGAGAGGTAGAAAGATGCAAAGAGTATTTGAAGACGGTAAAATTGAGAAGGAGTAGAAAAGAAGGTCCCTAGTGATGGCTGTCTGGATGGTGGTGCTGTTCACTCAGGTGAGGAACATGGGTTAGGGGGTCCCTGATTTTGGCATCTGGAAGTTGAGGAGCATTTGAGACATGCAAGAGAAGATGTTAGGTGGAAAAGTAGGTATACAGGTCTAGGGCTGAGATAAGAGATCTCAGTTGGAGATATGAATTTGTAAGTCATCTGCATTTAGACTGTAATTAAGTCCATTTGTGTAGATGAGATTGCCTAAGAGAGAGTATAAAGGGAAAATATAGGAGGGTCTCATATAATCCACTAAAATGGACAAAGAACAAGTCTTACTCTTTTTGTGTATGTGAAAAGTCTGATTTTACCCTTAATCGAATGACAACTCACTGTTCCCTAGGTCTGGGTACGTAGGGAGTAAGAATTCACTGATATAGTTCTTGTCTGCCTTTAGGGAATGATGACAACAATCTCAATTCCATCTTTTATGAGCACTTGACAAGGACCCTCCAGGAGTCTCTCTGTGGAGACTTAATTCTCGGACGCTGGGGCAACTACAGCTCTGGCGATTGCTTTATTTTGGCTTCAGATGACCTCAATGCCTTCGTTCACCTGATTGAAATTGGAAATGGTCTTGTCACCTTTCAACTTCGAGGACTGGAATTCCGTGGTAAGAATCTCTTCATGACAAGAGTTGTTAGAAGTCATTTCCTTGAGTTAATTGTCATGCAAAGCTTTAGGAAGAAGTCACTATTGAAGAGGAAGAACATAATGCCTGCCCTATTGAATGAGAATTGGGGAGCTTGCTATTACTACCTTGACATAAATAAATGCAGTCATCTGAGGGAATATGAAACATAACACATATAATCACATGTAACCCATGGACTAGGAAATCAGGACATTGGTTTTAATCTCTCTGGGAAAACCTCAGAAGGACAGGAGGTCGTGGAGCATACCTGGGCTCCAAGTGGAGTCAGCCAGCTCTAAATAGAGCCTCATTCTGCCTGGCACAGGTGTTGGGGTCTGGTGTGTGCAAATAATGTAAGGTCTCTGAGTTTTTACGTCTTGTCTGGAAAGCAATAATAGTGATAAGAATGGCTGCCTCATGAAGCTGTTGTGTGATATAATTGAGATCATGTAAACGAAGGTATGACATGAATGCACATTTCATGGTGCCTGTGGAGTCTGTCTGAATCTTGACACTGCGTCCCCAGTTTTCCCGTGAATCAGGAGCTGGAGGTACATGGTGCAGCGAGCGGCATAACTGACATGCCCTTTTTCCCTGCTCCTGCGTGCTTTGTGTGTTCCTTCACGCAAAGGAACACCGTGAATGTTTTCTGCACACCTCCTCTGTGTCAGGCGGTGTTTGAATGCTAGAGGTGCAATGGGCACATGGCTTGAAAGAGTCTTATCCTGATGAAACTTACCATCCGTAAGAGACACGGAAAATAACCCAGTAAACAAATGAGCAAATTAATGACAGCTTGAGGACGGTACTGTGAGGGAAGTAAACAGGGTTCTGGGACTGAAGTCACTACAGAGGGTGACAATGAGGAGGTGCCACATTGGATGGGAAAGTTAAGGAAGGCCCGGAGATGAGGAGAACAGGAAGAATCTTCCAGGCATAGGAGCTGATCCCTGCTAAATGTATGCATCAGTCAGCAACTCAGAGCATGCTGGCACCTGGGAGGACCAGTGTGACCAGGGCTGACCAGCACAGCACTCGAGGCCCCAAGTCGCCCGGCATGGTTTCCAGCAGGTAGTTGGGAGGAAGTGGTCAAAGAGAACACTAGAAGGGTGTGCAGGAGCCAGTTCATAGCTGTCCAGAGCCTCGCTGTACAAAAGGACACCTTTTAGCCAAGAGCAAATTGCCATTATTTCCCATGTTGATCATTATCTAAAGATAACTAAGCCTCTCAATTCTCTGGATGAGAATTTCTAAGCATCAGTTTAGTGGGAATCTGTGCCTTTTAACATTCCTAAATAAATTTGTACAAAAGATGACTTTTTCCTAGAATAGTAGGTTCTGGGTTTGAGGCGTACATTCCATGCATTTTAATGAATTCACGAATCTTATTTAGTTTGGATGAGGTTATTGGGCAGAGGAGCAGTGGTAGAACTCTACAGGGTGATCGTAGAGGCTATTTCCCCTAAATTTAGTGCAGGAAGTGGTGGAAATTCAGCGTCTCCGGTGCAGTAATGCAAGAGAACCGTCCTCTGAATTTCTGAATCTTAGCTCTTTTAGGAGCTTTTCAGGTTTCTTCTGGAATTCAAGGGAAAAACTTTTAAAGCTAACCTTGCTGAATATGAGTTATGGTTTCTATCATAAGTTCTATACCATTTTCCACTTCTTTGGCAAACTTAACCCATCTTTCAGTTTAAAGGGTCCAAAATTAATTAGACTTTAGAAATTTGCAGTACTTTTTCTGTCCTGTCAGGTCCTTGTCCCAAACATGGGTTCTTCTTAATCTGCCACACTCAGTGTTTTGGCCTCACCTCATATTAATGATCTCGTGAGGCATAACAAACCACCACAAACGTAGTGGTGTGGAACAACAATGCTGTGTTAGATCTCACTTATTTCCCACTGCTGTGTGGTTGGCCACCAGTTCTGCTGCTGCTGCTGCTGCCTGGGGTCACTTGGGTAGCTTCATTCAGTAGGTGGAAGGGCCAGGATGCCACCTCCACAGGCTGCAGCTCTGGGACCTTGGATGTCCTCCACATGGCCACTCAGCCTCCAGGGGGCTGAATGAGGCATCAGCACAGCTGGGTGGTCTCAGGGCTCCAAAAAAGGGGAACACGAACATTCCAAGGCCCCTTGAGACACAGCCTGTGGGACAGGCACCATGTCAGTTCTGCCACACGCCGGGGGTCAAAGCCATTCCCAAGGATAGCTCAGGTTCGGGTGGTAGAAAGTGGGCCTATCACAGTGCACAGTGGTATGGTTATAGGAAGGCATGATTCACGGGGGGCTGGTATTACAACATACTAGACTCCTGAAACTTAAGGTGAAATACACAAGGAGGCCTAGAACTGACACACAGGTGGCCACACTCAAGATGGCGGCAGTGGTTGTGTAAGACAGGATTGCCCAGGACGCTCTCTCTGTTACTGCTGGTTAATTTTCCTTCTTCCTGCCAACCACAGTAGGAATGTAACCTGGCTGTGAGGGTCACTTGGGCACAGTAACGATGTCTTGAGAAAAAAATGCCAGCTCCCCTGCCGCAATACTGCACACTCTTGCACAGTACATTTTATTTGACCTAGTTCAATCGTAGTTGGGAACATTGAGACTTTAAAAGACCAAATAGCTTGACAAAATCTCAATTATGCTTTTGTTGCAGGAAAAATCCAGTTGACCTAAAATGACCGTTCTGCTTTATATCTCTTTGCAACTTATAATACAGTATTCCCAGGGAAGGTCTGTTTTCTTTACCTCCTTGGATATTTTTTTAAGTTACCTCCTTGGATATTTTCTTAAGTTTTCTTTTCAGCATTTTACTTTTCAATTCCCTATTTTCCCAAATAACAGGCTTTATTTTGGTTGAATTTAATGTGCTTCACCACAACCTGGGGCAGTCAAAATTTAGATGGGTTGGTTCTCTCTCCTGGAGGCTACGAAAGCCATCAGTGGGATCATGAGCTGTTCACGGCGCAGACTCCGGCTCTTTCTCAGTATGTGAAAAATGCATCCCAGAGCAAGGCGAGCTCCCTGAGGCCATGGCCAAGAGGGTCCCCCATCTTTCTCTCTCTGAAAGTAATGTATCTGTGGCAATAGGAATTATTAGCTGCAAGCAATTAAAATGAATTCCAGCTAACTTAAGCAGGAGAAGGGTTGTTGAAAGCAAAGGACACAGACTTCTGAGAAGGCTGGTGCAGTAGGTTTGGTGGCTGTTGGACAAGAGTTATATCTAAAATCATGCAGCAGCTGTGAAAGAGTCACATCTTGGCTAGTGGATCAGACACTGCCATCATGTGATTGACACCATGAGCCTGGACGCTGTACAGTGCTGCTGCCACTGCTGCTGTCCCCATAAACTGATGAACAGCCCCTGTGGCCACCTCCCTTCCAGAATGAGTTCCACATGACCTTGCTTCTTTGTGTCACCTGCTCATTAGTCAAAGTCTGGTGGGGGTGCATCTGATTGACAAAGCCAAGATCACACATGTGTGCTCTAGATGCAAGGGAGTCTGGGAAGGAGAGTGTCTGTGCAGAAGCTTTTTAATTTGATCAGGTCCCATTTATGCTATTGTTTTAAGAAATTTAAACATCCTCTGCCTTTTTATTGAACTCAGGATGGGCACTTTTCATAACAATTGCAAGTATCCCTAGAAGCAAAGAAAGAGAAAAGTATATAGTCTGGTATTTATTTAAAGTACTAAGAAATTCCAATTCCTTATATAATAAGAAGTAGTTTTAATCTTAATCAGTTTAAATATTTTGAGCCAGAATCCACGAAATGTGCTATTTTTATCAAACGTTTATTCTTCCTATCATTTTGAATGTGGAATATTTTCATGTCTTCTAAGAACATTCCAAATTTAAGTCTGAGAAATGGTCCTGGCCTGGTAACAGTTGAGGAGATTATGGACACCTATCTTGCTCCAATATTTTATTCTCAGAGATTGTTGGGTTTTCTTGCTGTCTTTTGTTGGTTGTTGCTTTTTTTATTCAAAAGCTGAAGTTCTCAATGTTTGTACAGATGCCTAAATCCATTTGTAATGTAAATGTTAAGAAAGTGATCAAGAATTTTACATGATGATCTTATAAGGAGAAAGAATGCTGAAGCAATAAAAAGCTTCCAGAAAGTAGCCAAAGGACTAGGCAGAATAGCATATGGGGATTTTGAATCCTGCCACACACCCTGTTGATTCAACTTAGTAATGGGAGTCATGAGAGGCTGACAGACCAATGGTTGGCCGTGAGAAGCAGGCTGACTCCCATCACTACCCAAGTTTGAGGAGGTGAGTCAAGATGTTTCAGTTGGGTGTCATCTATATTCCCCATTATCTACTAGGCATAAATAAATACAAAATTGAAGTTTTTAAATTGTTTTTCTTTAGATAAACCAACTAAATGTGAGTGACTTTCCCATCTGATCTTCCTAAGTGAAGAAGAAAAAAACACTTGAAAAAACTTCAGGAAATTGACCTTATCCTTGCCACTTGCAAATCAATCAGAAAAAAAAATGCTATCTTTTCCCTTTTGAACATTTTCTAGTTACTTTAGAGAGTATGGTCAGAAATCTCACAGACGCAAAATTGATTTCGTTTCTTTTGGGAGGGTTTTCAAATTGGCTTCCTATTGCCACGTAGTGACATAGCTCTCACGAATGATACTGACAAGTCAAGAAATGCATTTTCCAAGTTTGGATTTATTAAGTCCATTATTTCATTGTCCATGGTCCTGATATCATTGCTGATTGATGGCCTAGATCCTTTGGAACTCAGAGAGTTAGTATGAGTAAAATAGGGGAAAATCTACCACATTGAATTCCTTTCCCCAGTAGTTGTCTAGCTTAAAAAAAGGGGGCACACTAATTATATTATCTAGACATGGAGATGATAGAGGTGACAGTGAGGTAAAAATCACTAATTTGTTGGAGAAATTTGACCCTTTTTGCCAAAGGAGAATGAGAAGAGATCTTTGGAAATCTCGGATTCACATTCTTTTGCAGGAATTTGATAGGTGGGTTGATAGGTACTGAAACAAGTACCCTTGGAAAGAGTTGGGGACGGTCAGGAGCTGGGACATACCATTGAGCAGGAGGGAGAGAGAGGCAGGTGCTAACTTGGAGCCGGGAAACAGGGGCTGCCCGTGGGCATCTGTGGGCTTCAGGGGGACGACAAGGAAGGACAGAAAGCAGTGGGCAGTCAAGGCTCACTAGCCTTTTTTCTATTTTGTCATGCTTCCTATGGCACTTGACTGTTACAGGTTTTCAATTCCTGAACTATACTATCCAGGATGGAAGGTTTCTCCTCACTTACTGAGGCTAAGAATACAGGCTCCACAGCCTCTTCATTTTGTCGCCCTAATGATCAAAAGGCTCTTATCCTGTTTTGAATTTGTGTCTTCTGGGGAACTTGAGAAGCAAGACTTTGGAGCCAGGCTGCCTGCATTCACACCCCAGCTCTACCATGCCCTGCCTCATGACCTGGGGCAAGTCACCTCACTACTTCATGGCTCAGATTCCTATTTGTAAATTTACCATGATTATAATAGTACCTTCTTCACAATATTTTATTAGGATTAAATTTATTATAGAGCACTGTTACAGTTAAGTTTATGTGTCAACTTGACTGAGCCAAGGGATGTCCAGGTAGCTGGTAAAGCATTATTTCTGGGTGCATCTGTGAGGGTGTTTTCAGAAAACAATAGCATTTGAATTGGTAGAGGGAGTAAAGTTTACCCTCACCAATGTGGGTGGGCATGATACAATCCACTTAGGGTGCAAACAAAACAGAAGGGCAGAAGAGGGGTGAATTCACTCCCTCTGCTTAAAATGAGCCCTTTCTCTTCTCCTGTCCTTGGATAGTGATGCTCCTGGTTCTTGGGCCTTTGGACTTGAACAGGGACTTACACTATCACCTTTCTAGTTCTTATCCTTAAGGTCTAATGGAATTTGCCCCATTGGGTTTTGGACTCCCCTGGGACCTGTCACTTCCTTCTTCTTTCTGATTTCTCTCTTTTGGAATGAAAATGTCTATCCTATGCCTGCCCCACCATTGTATTTTAAAAATACAAAACTCATTTTGTTTCATAGGTTCACAGCTGGAGGGTAATTTTGCCTCAGGAAAAGTCGTATCTTGAGTCCCACCCATATCTGATTTAGATGTTATTTAAATGAGACTTTGAACTTATGTTTTAAAGTTGATTCTTGAATGAGTTAAAACTTTTGGGGCTACTGGGATGGAACAAATGTATTTTGTGTGGAAAGATGTAAATTTGAGGGGACCAGGTGCAAAGATACGGACAATATTTGTGTCCCACCAAAATGTGTATGTTGAAACCTAATCCTTAAAATGGTGGAATCTTTGGGAGGTGATTGGGTCATGAAGGCTTGAAATTCATGTCCTTATAAAAGGGACCCCAGAGAACTTCCTCAACCCTTCTGCCATGTAAAAATGCAGAGAGAAGACAGCTATCTATGAAGAGATAGCCAGGAAGAGAACCCTCACCAGGCACCAAACCTGCCAGCACCTTGGTCTTGGACTTCCCAGTCTCTAGAACTGTGAAAACTAAATTTCTGTTGTTTGTAAGCCACCCAGTTTGTAGTATCCTGTTATAGCAGCCTGAGTGGTCTAAGACAAGCACATGATAAATGCTTAGTAAATGTTAGAGGAAAAAATCCATCTTGATAACAGAGCACATTTACTCAGTGTACGTCTTATAAAATCCTTGTAGTGTGAAGTTGCTATCAGGTTTATGCAGCCTCGTCTCCCTCCTCACACCATGTCCAGCAGCTCCCTGAAGACTCTGCATGGCGACTCCTGTATGAAGTAGAGCCGGTGCCAGGGCCAGCACTTATGAGGTGACAGTGAAAAACAGTCACAGTAACTGAAAATAAGCTATACATTGCATGTTGGAAATCTTCCCTTTTCATAACTGAAAAACAAATCTATGGATTTTTCAGCGAAAGTGGTGACATAAAGAAAATCACTATGTGCCTAGATAAAATGGAAGAAAAGAATTTAAAGCATGTGGATTTTTTTTTTTTTACAGAATGCTATTCGAGAGCAAGGTGTGGCATATGCCTTGCAGTAAGTATATAGATGGAACTGGCCTCAAACCAGATCATTGACATAGAGTGGGATCTGCATCTAGGATTGGAGGGTGGCAGCATAGCCTGATTGAAATGAGCCATGTGGAAGACAAGTATTGTAGGACTATGATGTCAAGAGAGGAAGCTACAAGAAACCAGCACAGTAGTGGGTGATGAAAAGCCCATTAGTGGCCGGGTGAGGTGACTCATGCCTATAATCCTAGCACTCTGGGAGGCAGAGGCAGGAGGATTGCTTGAGCTCAGGAGTTCAAGACCAGGCTGAGCAAAAATGAGACCCTGTCTCTATTAAAAATAGAAAAATTAGTTGGGTGTCATGGTGTGTGTCTGTAGTCCCAGCTACTTGGGAGGCTACAGCAGGAAGGTCACTTGAGCCTAGGAGTTTGAGGTTGCAGTGAGCAATGACACCACTGCACTCTCTACAATGACACCACTGCACTCTCCCCAGGGCAACAGAGTAAGACTTTGTAGCAAAAAAAAAAAAAAAAAGAAATCTGCTCCTGTGGCCTGTCCCCGTTGAGTCTGTTGGTCTGTTGATGAACAGTACCACCATCTGCAAATAAGCTATTTGTAACAAGCATGGATTTACTTCTCTACTGAACTGGGAACCCTTCATGGCTTTCTTCTCTGAAAATTATTCAATGATAAAATTCAAAAGAATACTTTTAATTCTAGTGTTAGAATCTTGGTGATTTGTCAGATGACCATTGATTTTCTACCATGAGGTCAAAAATTACACTTCTTGATAAATGATTATATGTATAGTTAATTATACAACTGGATAATCCCATTGACTCCTTCTGACACTCCTGTCCTCCAGGGTTTCCCCAGCTCAGTATCGTGGGGAATTCTGCAACATTTCAGGCCTCTGAGAGCTAAGAAGGGATCATTCCATCACCTAGAAAAACCCTGTGTCCTTGGGTGGAGCCTGGGGTGTCAAGAAAAGTCTACATCTTGGAGTACTAAGTACATTGGATTTTCTTGTGCAAGCCTGGATGTTAAGATGCTTCACTTAATACGGTTCATGGAAACTAGAAAGAAAAACTAAAATAATTCCAGAGCAGTGCTTCTCAAACTATTTGCAGTGAAAAACCAGTTTTGGTTTTGTTTGTTGCTTTCAATTTATTACAGACCAATACTTTTATAAATTGTAATCAAAACAAATTACTAGGAAAATAAAATTAAAAATAAAGTCTTACAAAATACAAGCTCCAAATGTTAATTACTAGATTAAATAGACATGAACTTACTGTAAAATTGTCACAGCATTTTTAGACCCTTGCTCTTAATTTCTGTTCTCATCCCACTGTGTACTTGGAACAAAAATTTTACAGATGGACACTAGTCCATGAACCACCACTTGAAGTAGCACCAGGGTAGAGACTGTTGAGAAATAGACTTTCATCCATGACTTGGACCTAGCCTGGGACTGTCTCAGAACACATGGCAACACGTGTGTTGTTAATACTCACTTAAATGATCATATCATCAGAAAGATATTATGTTGGAAAGAATTCTATTGTAAAGGACACAAAGTAGACCTAAAAATTCCAGTCAACTTGATGACCTACAAGGAATCCATTGACTAAGACAAATTGTTCTGCACGATCCTCCATCATTACTTTTTTTTATGCATGAAAATGCCTGTTATAGGAGCTCCATGGGCAGCCCACAGAGCAAGGGAACTTGCTGAGGGAAAAATGGAACCTGAAGGTCTGGGATGGAGGCAGAGAAGGGAGGTTTACTAAGTAGCTAGGGGCAGTGGGACCTTGACTATACGTCTAACACAGATGGACTGGTCACTTCAGGCACCTCTTCAGGGGCAATTATTCCTGTTTGTCCCAGCCAGGAGATAGCTCAGACTAGAAATAACCATGTGTCGGGCCACCCTGAGACTGAACGTCACTAATTGGTTTGGTAAAGTGGCAGACTAAATGTCCTGGCTGAGTCCCAAGGCCCTGTGACAGGCAAAAACATGGAAGAGATGGTAACTTTAGCAGCAAAAAGTGGAACCAGAAAAACCTTAAATTCTACTCTCAACTGGTAAAAAGAACTATACAGATAAGGTCTGGCTAAGGTGTTCAACATCCAAAGATTAGCAACTCAAACCTTAAATTCTACTCCCAATTAGTAAAAAGAACTATGTAGATAAGGTCTGGCTAAGGCATCCAACATCCAAAGATTAGCAAATCTGATATTTTTCCTAAATAGTGCTTATAATTTTAGTAGCTTTGTAATCTCCTACTAATTCGGTTACTGAAAAAATATTAGTCTTTATTTTCCCTATATCACTTACTGCACATTTCTGTTCCTATGAAATCAATATTTGGCCCATGTGATAACAACACTTCTGGGGTGAATGCCACATGTGGTTCACATTTTACTATCCAGCTTGTTTATAAATAAGCCCAGCCACAGGACAACAGTGATTACAGACCAGCCGACACCTGACCTCAGGGAGGAGGCAGATCTACTTAGAAGCAGTTCAACTTTCACGCAGACTTCTCATCCTACACATGTAATGTCAGTGATATGAGGAAGAAAGTTGGAGCTTTAGTCATCAATCCTGTTTAAGTGAAAGATTGGATTAGTGATTTTCAGTTTGTTACTTCCTGTGATTATAGAAGTTTATCTTTCATTTCCACAGTATTTTTAATAGCAACCTTATGCTAATTCAACATATGCTTACTGTATAGATAATTATCTCCAAGAATATCAATACATATGGCATTTTTCAGATCATTAATGTTTTAAACTATGCATCAAGTTCAATTATCTAACCATTCCTGATCCAAGGTCAGATTTTAGGCACCATGCCTCTTCATTTCTGTTCCTTTTTCATCTTGGAGGTGGAAAACCATTTAGAGTTCACCTTTCCCATCCCATTCTCTTGATAGATGAGGAAACTGAGGCCAATGGGGGTGAAATGAGTTACCCACGGTCTTACAGCAATTATGGGTGGAGCCTGGGTTCCATTTCCCCGGTCTTTGTCCGATGTTCATTTAGGCATTACTCCCTGGTTTTGGCAGAAATCGGAATTTATAAAAGAAAGACTGAATGTAATGGCTGTGAACATGTGATCTTGAACTTATACTCCAAGATTCTAATCATTCCTGCCTGCCTGTCTGCTCAGGCCCTCCCTAAAGGAAATCCCCCTACCCCAACCCTCTGCTGCCTAAGCAGCCAGATTTCCTACCATGTGATTCCTCTACTCCCGCCATTGTTAACTAGTCTGGAGATGGCCATCAGCCCTTATGGAGTTCATCTGTGGGAAGGGTAAAAATGTAGATAGGGCAATCAGATTCTCCCTTTCAGGAGGGTGAACCAAGGAACAGAGGGGAGTTGCTATGTGGAAGTGGAATCATGAAGTTGAAATAGGAATAAGTTGAATGATCACAACTATGGCAAACCAAAACCATATGCAATTTAGAGTTGTGAGAGAACAAGAACCAAGAGCAAGCAAGGAATGCCAGTGAGTAGAGAGAGAAGAGGATGGAGCAGACACACAGAGTTGCACCTGGACTCTGCAACATGGCCCTGCTGAAACGGCACTAACAGCCGTAACTGACTCCGTGCCAGGCATGTTCCTAGCACCTTACCTGTATGAGTTCATTTTAACCCTCATAAGAACCTGTGGGGTGAATATTAATATCATCTTTCTTCTCAGATAAATAAACCAAGACACAGAGAGGTTAATTAACTTGCTGAAGGTCACACAGCTCACTTCATTGCCATAGTGCCTGCCAGTCTGTTGCATCCCATGTGGGAATCCCACATATAGTCCTTTTTTAAACAATTGAAAATGTAGCTATCTATTCAACCACAACAAAAATAGAATATATGGGGGAAATTGGACTTGAAATTTTCAAGTATATGATAAAAAGTCACCTAGAAATAGTATAATTATTTATATATTTCAGTTTTAGTATTCCTTCTCAATCTTTTATTTGAGTTAGTTTGACTTGGAACCCCCCCCCCCAGGCAGAAGCATGATGGATGACCATTAATAAAGATACAGGAGTACAGGCTGAATATTAAACTCCTGTGGTTTAATGTCTGACAGGGAATGTAAGACAGAGGTGGAAACAGGAGGGAAAGTGGAAACAGCAGCAGAGCCCACATGGCCGGCTTCTCACCAGGCAGATCCGGGCACCTGCTGAGTGATTTAGGCGCTTACATGCCGAGGGGAGGAACCAGCGAAATGCACGAGACTGTGTCATTTCCAACCTTGGAAGTGAGGAGATTATAGAACAAGCCTGTGGGCAAAGGAAAACTCCCTGACTAGGTGCCTGGGTCCCGTCAGTAAGAGGAATGCAGGAATCCTGCTCCCAATCCACATCTCCAGGGAAGAGCTTATACGCCAACAAGTGTCTGAGTGCATCTCATCCTCATGGAAAAAGATTATGGCCCTGACATCCTCACCCCAACTTTTTCAGGCTATTACGTGTTATATCCCTTTGCCAGATGTTAAAACTGACTCTCAAAGGGATTCAGGGCCCAGTTAGGTTCATTTGCACAGCCCCCAACACATACTAATGTGTTTATACCTGCCAACTTTGGAAAAAATGGACATCAAAAATAGTCCTGACGGTGTAAAAGGCAGGCCATGGAATACAGATACAGGACAGCAGGTGTTCTACCTGCATTGTGCAGAATTGGAGAAGTGGGCATCGTTGTGCCTGCCCCCATCCCTGTCCCACCATGTTACCTGGACGTGTGAGTGTGGAACATGTGGTTAGGAGTATGGCGAGGGAGTGAGAAGGACCAGTATCTCTGGAGCTATTTTTTTCCCCAAATGATAGCCCCATCCCCACCGCTAGTCTGAGAAAGAGACTTTATATGGCTGGACCACCCACACTCGCTGGAGTTGTTACTTCCTGTCTATTTCATCCTGGAGATTGGCAATAAAATCCTTAAAATGAGAACGTCCCAGGGAAGACAATAAAGGAGGAAGATGTGGGTCTGTACCTTTCCAGCTGTGAGATCTGGGGCAATTTACCTGTGACAGTCTTAATTCCCTCGTCCATCATGGAGTGTTATCATATCTACCTCTTGAAGTTGTTTTGAAATTTAATGAAATACATATGCAAAACACCTAGCATGCAAAAATCCCTTGCAAACGATAGCTCCTTTTTGTATATATCTCTCAGTCTCCAACAATTTTCCATCCAGTCCCTGCCAATATCTTACTAAAGTCGATTAAACCCTTCCAAACCTTTCCTGAGAGCAGCACAAAGAAGAGAAACAAAGTGAGAGTTACTATGGGCAGCAATTTCAGACACTCAGAAACAATGCAACAAAATTAAAGCCTCCCCAAACCAAATGGAATACCCCGCCCCACTACCCAACCTGGGTCCCAGTTAACAGAGCATCTCTGTTCATAAATAAGTGTGTATTTCTTGTATCTATGCTATGCTAGGTGTTGGAAATGACCAGCTTCCCTGCCCTGAATGCCTTAGATCATATCATCCCCTCACCTTATCTTACTGATGAAGAAGTTTCTTTTCACTAGCATTTTATCTGTGTTGGTTACCTTTAGTATAAATTTGACAAGTCCTTCTTGAAAGCTCCTTATTCACTCACTATTCTTAAAGTCTAGCTAAACACTGTGTTATACAACCAAGATCTGATGACATCGTGCTTAGTAGTGAACACACATCCTTATACGCTCAGGTTGAGTGGCTTTGCTGAATTGGTTGGTTTTGTGCATTAAGCACTTTATGTTTAAGTTGATTTGTGTCCCTCCAAGGATAATTTTTGCATGTAAATTCTAGGGAAGCAGACTAATTCCTGAGGCAAAGCTGATTACTCTTCCTTGGGTAAAGCGATGACTCCGCAGGATTGAGGTCATGGTTGAACAGAGCGCAGACTTGGAGTTGCACAGACCTGGGCTTGATTATCATTTCTGTGATTTAATACCTACACTGTTATTTAATTTCACTAAGCCTCAGTTTCTTCATCTATAAAAGGGGACAATAATGCTTCCCGTACATGTTTATTGTGAGGATTGAATTAAATGTGAGGTGTTTGGCTCCCTGGAAGGGCTCCAAAGACACAGATCTTTGTTTTCCTCAATGATGTATCTCAAGCACCCAAAACAGTGCCTGGCCTATGGCAGATGCTCAATAAGTATATATTGAATGAATAGCGAATGAATAAATATTGATTAAATGAATAAATATTGAATGGATAAATATATATGGAATGAATGATGATTGAATGAATAAATAAAGAATAAATATTGAGTGGATAGTTTACAAAACCCTATAGCATGAGGACAGAGACACACCTCCTCCTCAGACACTCATTCAGTAGCCACAGTTAATGAGACCAGTAGCCACAGGTGGCTCTTTTGGCAGCCCTTAGCCTATTTCCACCCTCTCCCATCCCCTCTCTGGCTTCTCTACTCAGTCTCTTCCCCACTCACGCATCCCAAAATTTTATAGGCTTCTTAGTACCTTGGTGATGTGCCTGGACCCATCTGGGAATGAGTCAGCTGCTCTATGTGTCAGGAAGGAGAACAACTCTCAGTGACTCAGAGAGGGTGCAGGTCAAGGAGAAAAGCACAGCTGATTCCCTTTAGAGCCAGAATAGCTATTTCTTCACAGCAGGACAGCCTGTGGCACCCTGAACTTGCCCAGTGATGCACTCTATTTAGATTCTAAACGACAGTTGTCAAGAAAACAGCCTCTGTGTCCCCCCAACTCCTCGTGGGGAAACCTAAAAATCCCTCTCATTAGTGCGAGGCCAGACTTGTGCCAGCTCCTGCCCTCCTGCCCGGCATGCGGGGACCCCACAGTCCCTTCCTGCACAGCAGAGCAGCGAGGCCTCGGTTTGGTCCTGAGGTGACGAATCTTTGGGACTCTGGAACTGAACTTTCTAACCCAGGTGAAATTCACTGAGCTTTAAACCTTGGCTCGTTTTCAGGCCAGATGGAGTTCAGCCTGTCAGGTTTCCCTTCAGCGGGGCTAAAAGCCAGGCCACCTCTTGGGGTGTTTTCAAAACCAGGGGCCAATTACACTGTGTCTCCTGTCACCTTGGCCCCAGCTCCAGCACCATAACCCACATATTTGTGTCTGGTTAAAACTAATACCAAAGGGACCATAAAGAAGAATAAAGGGGGAGGAGACATCGCAAAAGGGGCTTTGGGGGACAGAGGAGACAGAGGAGAAGAGAAAGGGCAGAGAAGACCCCAGGCTGGCGGGTGCGGAGTGGGGAAGGCTCTTAGCACAGTCTTCCTGTGGGAAGCCCCCGCCTCCTTCCCTTGTCCCTCCCGCCCCAGGGTCTCTGCAGCCAAGGGAGCAGGGAGTTGAAGGGAGAATGTGAAATGCAGGCCCGAGAGGATGGTGCTATTCAGAGTGCCACGTTCTTAGACCTTCCATCTGCACACTCCTGGTGCCGGTGCCCGGAGTCCTGTGTGTGTTTTCAAAGCAGCACAGTCTCTCCACGTCTGATGTTCATTGGAAAGTAAGAAAAGACACGTCCCCTGCTTTAGTGTTGCCGGCATGTTACCACTTGGCAGCCCTTCAGGAGTTTATGACAAATAGCAATGAATAATTAACTAATCATTTGAACTGCCACCAAAAGCCTGAAGACAACAGCATCGCCTCAGCTCACACGGCCCCAGACAGGCCGTGACAGTGCTTCCTCTCTTCATAAACACTGGCCAAGATGCAGGCTCCCGGCTAACACCCGTGAGGCCGGCGGGGGGACCAGATCATTCCTCCCTGCGTTCTGCTTCTCACTGGGCTACTCACACAAGTGAGATGGATATAGCTGGTGTCTCAACTGTCTCTCGGTTCTGTCTCACTTTTCTCTCAGACACCAAAGTTGTGGGGCC
Source organism: Lepilemur ruficaudatus (assembly GCA_963574885.1). Classification (NCBI taxonomy): domain Eukaryota; kingdom Metazoa; phylum Chordata; class Mammalia; order Primates; family Lepilemuridae; genus Lepilemur; species Lepilemur ruficaudatus. Next base: position 25,737 of record CAUYRT010010959.1, on the reverse strand, counting down.
CATGACGTCCATGAGCTTGATTAGAGCAGTGGTTTGCCCCCCCAGGGGGATGTTTGGCATTATCTGCAGACATTCTGGTTGTCACAACTGGAAGAGGGGGCATCTCATGGGCAGAGGCCACGGACGCTGCCAAACACCCTGCAGTGTACAGACAGCCTCCACGACACAGAATTACCTTGCCCCAAAATGTCCACCCTGCAGTAAGTAACAGAACAACGTGTCCCCAGCACGTTCCAGTGCGTCCTGGTGACATCCTAGTTAGCTCAGGACCAAAGACACTTGGGCTCCCTCGAGTGGTCATTCACACTATGACAACCAAGAAGAAGGGTTCATGGCTGCGAGAGGTGTGTGTGTGTGTGTGTGTGTGTGTGTGTGTGTGTGTGTGTGTGTGTTTTAAATAAGGCATTTTATCCATCACAAAATATGCTTCAGTTGATAGTGACAGCAATTTTCATGAATCATTAATGAGCCATTTTCTTCTCTCCATGTTGTTAATATCTATGCAGAGGCCTTTGAATTAAGAGAGCAGATTTCCCTCTGATTAGTCAGACAGAGTGTTTATTTTTTTGAAATATGTTCTTCTCATTTAGAGCAGCACTTGAGTGTTATTTTGTGTGATTTCTTTCTGTTTGTTTTCTTCCTAAATGGAAACTCGAAGAGCTACCACCATGTTTCCCAGTTCTTCTTTTGGAAAGAGTACATTAAGAAGGTGCCAGGGTGGACAGCTCATAGATAATACTTCTACTTACAGTTTTGAAGGGGTGAAGACAAAAGGGTGGAAGGTAATTTTGAGATTCCAATTCTGATCGTATGAACCACAATTAGAGCAAATCTTGCAGAGTCCTACAAATGTCTCTACGGTGAAGACTTTGCAAAACATGTGTTTATGACAGATTGTTTGGTTTCCCAACCAAGCAATACTTTTTAATGGATTACTTAAAACTTAACTGACCATTCTCATCTCTCTAGTATCCTGTTATCATGTTCATAATATCTATAATATTTTATTACTTAATAATTCCACATGACAAGTGTAGTATCCCCTTCATGAACTCGTCCATTCCTTGCAATGATTGTGTGAGGTAACATTACTGCATTTTTCAGACAAGGGATGGGAGACATAAGAAGGTAAGTCACTTCACAAGCTTACTGAGCCAGCAAGTCAGAAGGTGGGATGAGAATCCAGATCTGTCCGGTCCCAAAGCATGCCAACCATCCCACTGAAATTGTCAGGGCTCCGGTCAATCAGAGCAGCTCTCCAACCTGGCGGTTGGGGTTTCAGCCAAGTCCCTCATCTCCTCTGTCTTGCCTGTGTTCTTGTAATCCTGTCTATCCTCTGTTCATAAGTTCTTGCTCCCAAGGCTGTTTCTGAGCTGGGTCCACATATGCTGTGCTCTGTCTCAACTCCAGGTCTGTGTGCTCCTTCTTCTCGTCAGAAATACTGTCCTTTCCACTCCCAACACTTCAGACTCCGTTTCTGTTCAAAGCCCACTTCCCACCACCACCGTAAAGCCTTCCCTGATGTTTTCCACTTTGAGAACGCACACTGTCTAGGTTTGGATGAAACCCTGTCTGAACCCAAAGTTCTGGCTCTTTCTGCACATAGCACTGCCTAAGAGAGAAAAAAAACCTTATTCCTGCCACTCACTGGATTTACAATTTGAGGTCCCTGTGTCTCCTTCTTTACCTCCGAAATAAGCTGAATAGACTGACTTAAAATAAACCGCTCACTTCTCAAGATTGTTAAAATAAATAAATAAGATGATGAAAACAAAAACTCTTTATAAATATAAGGCAATATTTGATTATCATCCTGGTCTCTCTTTTTCAATTTTTATTACTTTCATTTTTCTTTTCTCTTCTCTGGCTACTCCCCAAATTTAGTCATACGTAGAGCAGGTCAAGAGTCATAGGTTGGAGAGAAAGTGGCTTTTCTCCTGTTTTCAAGACTTTTGGCTATAAAAATGCTGCATGTTACCAGCAACCTCAGTCCCCATCACAGGTTGTATTTTCAGAAAAGAGACAACATCAAATCACTTCAGGCATGTAAACTGTCTGAATGGCATCTTACATCCCAGAAAATACAGATTTTAATAAAATGTGGGGAAAATCCACTTAATGATGCTGCTCTGCCGGATGTAGACAGACTATAGGTTTCCTTTGTTACTAGCAGCATCACCATCTTGACATTGATGGGTGAGGGAAGTGACTTTTTTTCCTAGGGTATTTATTAAATATGTAAGGAAAATTCCCTGCTGAGATTTTCATTGGAATTGTATTGATTTTAGAAATTAACTCAGAAAGAATTGACATCTTTACATAATGAATATACCCATCCGATAACATGACATAGCTCTCCACTTATTCAAATCCTCTTAAATTCTTTAGATATTATGCTCATAAAGACTTTTACATATTCTGTTAGATTTATTCCTAGGTGGCTGCCTTTTTTCTTGCTATTAACCACAGAATTTTTAGAACTGAAATTAAGTTTATGCAAATTAAATAATCACATTATTTTTATAATAATTTAGTTAACTAAATTTTAAAATGTATTGTTCATTTAAATTATAATTATTTAATTACTTTTTATTAAATCAATTTTATTTAAGTTAAATTTATTTACATAAATTAAATCTATTAAAGACAGGTTTATGTCCTTGTGTTTTATAAAAACTATACCATCGTCTAAATATGAACATGACAACATTTGCGGAGCACATATCCAACACTCGGGAACTGCTATGGTCACCCTTGAAGTGTTGGGTAACTTTTAAACATGATTATAACTGAAAGCATAATTAATACAGTAAACTTACTGGCTACAGCTTTGTGCTGGAATCCCCAGCCCTTTCTACTATCTGGGAACATTGTTGTATTATATGGGCCTAGAGGCCCCACAGTCCTGGTAGTCAAAGCCTCACTTTCAGGAGTGGAAAATTCTTCCAATTGATAGTCACTTTAAGAACTCTAAAAGTCAGGGATAAGAATCCAATAGGCCTGTGCTTCTCATACTGGTTACTTATACTCTGGAAGAATTCAGTGATGTTTCGAGAATACCGTGATTCAGCATGGTATACGGGGCTGGTCAGCACAAACCAAAGGGCATATTTTGTTCATCAAACTAAAACATTGCTTGCATATGAAGATTTTTTTGACTAATTTAACTTGCAAATAATTTAAAACATCTATATTAAGATAACCAGGGCTACTTTATGAGCTAGAATGCAAAATTCGCATTTATATTTTAAGAAAACATATTAGGGTACTCCATCCGGGTTTCTCAGAGGCTCCCAATCAATCTCCTCTGCCTTTAGTGTTCTTCACGGGAAACGTCTGCGATGCCTCAGGAAGAAGCATCAGTAAGATGTGCACATGTGACCCATTTGAATCCAGTTCTCTCCTTGCTTTTGCTATCCCCGTGCTCATTGGACTCTTCCAGAAGATACCTATAATACACCTTTGCACCATTTGGGAATTACTGCTCCAGTGATACTAGAACACCCATCAAGACCTGGTAGAATAACTGCCCCAGCCAAAGTTTCCATGACTTACAGAGAAAGAGGTGCAGAAACTGGATTGCAAAGCGCAGCATTTGGTATCCTGTGTGCTGTGTTAGTACTATATCCAGCATGGGTGAGCTGATTGATGAAATGTGGAGGGAAGCAACACATTTTTGCAAGTAGTTCCACAGTGGAAAGAAGACTTGAGCCAGAAGGACTCTTGCCTGCTGCGGAGAGAGGCTGATCTGTAAGATTAGGCTTGGCAGAGAGCATCCATTCTGGGCTGAATTTTAGAAAGTGGGTTAGTTGGCTATGGGATATCTGTCGCCAAGTCCTGTTTATTTTTCTTTTGGATTATTTCTACCTATCACCTGTGTCCCTCCATTCCCATTGCCACCTCATAGTTGGATTTCCTCCATAGATTGATTCATTCATGTTCTCATTCTATAAACATTTAATCAACTCTGTGCTGATCGCTGTGCCAAGCACACAGTTCCCTCAAGAACTCACAAACTACCGAGAGAGAAAAATGAAGCCACAATTACTAAATAGTGGGGTAAGGACAATCATATTAATAGAAAACAGTGTGGGGTGTTACGGGACAATGGAAAGATAGAGCTTATCCAGTTTTGGGGGACAGGGAGACTTGATGTCTGCTGAAGAACAATAGGGCTTAGGGAGGTGGGGAGAAGAGAGGCGCATCCTCCAAACCTAAAGAAAAGCTGCAGATGAGCAGATATATGTAAAGGTCCTGTGTGGAGCTTGCCTTCTAAAAACAGTAGCAAATTTGGGACTAATGGAACAAGACAGGGAAAGGAATGAGAAGGGAAGCTGGAATAACAGACAGAGGCCAGATTAATGGAAGGCCTTGTATGATATACTAAGGAATTTGTATTTCATTAGCCTTAGGGCAGTGGGGAGCTATGGAAGGATTTAAACAAGGAGAGTGACATTATCAAATGCATTTTAGAAAGTTCACTCTAATTGCAATGTGGGAAATGAATTACCTGCATATTCATTTACTTAAAATTTAATTACATATAGATTCATACATAGAATATTATGATCATTTTATTACATTGAGCTTGGGATGTTTTTGTGCTTTTATTACAAGTCAGAAATAATTATCTGCAATAGAAACAGCTCTCTTTCAAAAGGTGTTGACATCAATTAGTTTAAACTAATTTTTAATTTAGTTTTGTAAATAGGGAATATGTTAAAGTGCTTCAAAATTTAAAAAGTACAAAGAATATACAGTGAAAAGTGTAACATTCACCCTTCCCTGGCTATCCATGTCATCTTTACACAACCAATGTTATCAGCCCCTTGTATGTTCTTTCATAGAAATTTTATATTTACAAAAATATACATGTTCATATATTGTTTATTAGCCTTTTGAGATCAATGGTAGCATACAACACATACGGTCCTTTGCCTTTTCTTTCTCACATGACAATGCCATTTGGACATCTTTTTATGTCGGTGTTTGAAGTTTTCTCATTCCCTGTTACAGCTGTATAGTGTTCAGTTAGGGACCTGTACTATAATTTATTTAGCCATCCTCACATTCAAATTACTTCTAATTTTTAGATTTGGCAAGCAATTTTGCAATTAATAATAATGCCATTGTCATTTCACACGTGTGCCAGAGCATCTATAGGATAAATTCTCCAAAATGGGATGCCTGGATCAAAGTACATTTTTCAGGAATTTTGACCAATATGGACAAATTGCCCTCCACTGAAACTGTATTAATTTGCAATCCTACCAGAAATGTTTGAGTTTGCCTACACAATGTGTTACCAGACTCTGCGGTCTCTGCAATCTGATCGGGGAACAATGCTATCGTACTGTAATTTTAATTTGCATTTGCATATTATGAGTGAGGCTGAGTACCCTTTCATATGAGTAAGAGCCAGTTGGTTTTCTTGTCCTTTGAACTATATGTTCATATCCTAATTTCATCTTCCTAGTGCACCACTGGTCTTTTGTATATTAATTTATAGAAGTTCTTTAGATATTAGAAAAATTAATCATATTTCTGTGATATGAATTGGAAACACTTTCCCAAGTTTGTCATTCGTCTTTTTACTCTGTTTATGGTGATTTTTGCCTTTCAGAAAAAGTTTATGATTAAGTAGTTGAATTTAATCATCTTTTATTTTATAGGCCTTTGAATTCTGTGTCATAGTTTTAAAAGCCTTTCCCAACTCAAGATTATTTTAAAAAGTAGTTTTGTCAAGTACTTCCATAACTTCAGTTTTTATTAGGTGAACCATATGAAATACCAATATTTGATGATTTTTGCCCTACAAAAATGGTCATATGATTCAATGTAGTGCATTCAATGCTTTGATCTAATTAGAATTTATTCTGGTGTGAGATATGAGGCCAGGTCCAACTTAATGTTTTTATAGATGCCAATTGAACTGAATAATTCATCTTTTCTCACTGATTACTAATGATACCACCTAACACTAATTTTGCAAATGCCTATGCTTCTGATTTTCAGAACTCTTGCATTGATCTGCCTGCCCATTTAAATTGCTGTGTTAATTATTTAGAATTTATGTTTTAATATCTCATTATTCTTTTCCAGGATGTTCCTTTCTTTCTTTTTGTAATTTTTCATGTGAATTTAGAATTTTCTAGACTGTTGCCTAAAAAAACTGATGATAGTTTTGTTTGCATTTTTGTTAAGGTCACTTTGAATTTATGGATTAACTGAGAGCGAATTGCCCTTTTTATGATGGTACGTTTTCTGGACTAGCCTCTTAAATGGTTCTGGCTTCTCAGTTCTCTAATCTGTTCGTTCTGCAGTCTGCCACCTGACTAATCTGCCTCGGACAACATCTTCATTAAATCATATCCCTGAGTTTCTCTAATCCAAACCTTTTCTTTGTTTTTCTTTTCCTCCCTTTAGAAATCTTCTGTGTCCTCTTCTCACCCCTTCACCAACTAAAAGCTTTGATAAATCCTCTTGTCCATCTAAGTCACATCCTCAAGTGAAACCTCACCGGGCTATGGTGACACTCCACTTTTCTCTCCCTTCTGTAAATCACTGTGTGAAATCACCATGTGAAAACTCTTAAAGCTACTGCTGAGAAATGGCCCATGTCAATTCCATTCATATTTATTGGCCAAAGCAAGACACATGACTAAGCGTGATATCCATGGGACTAGAAATATAATGTTCCAGTAGGGAGGTACCATTTAGCAAAAGGCACAGAATGTTTTTTAATAAATAGTGTAATCACCACAGCAATAAAGTGGTGAAAAAGACAGATACAGTACTGATCTCCCAGAGTTTATAAGCTAGCATGAAATACAAACATTAACCAAATAATAACACGATTGTGACAAATGCTCCAAAAGGAGCATTTGAAGGAGAGGATGTCAAGAAAACATAAAATGAGTAAGTCAACAATAGCCTAAGTGGTTTATTTTTTTATTTTTATTTTATTTATTTATTTATTTAGTTTTTGTACACTCTGTGCTGTCCGGGCTAGAGTGCTGTGGTGTCACCCTAGCTCATAGCAACTTCAAACTCCTGGGCTCAAGAGATCTTCCTGCCTCGGCCTCCCAGAATGCTCGGATTACAGGTGTGAGCCACCGTGCCTGGTCTGCCTAGGTAGTTTAAAAGACCCTCTTTTCATCACCACCAAGAAATATTTGAGAGTTAACAGAAATTAACTAGGCAAGAGAGAGGGCTACCACCTGGATTAAATGCTTGAATAATTTGAAATCATTCAAAACTCTTTGACATACTAATTTCACCAAGACAAGCAGAATTAGCATACTTTTATTTTGCAGATTGTCTTCATCTAAATAACAGAATAATCTTCTCAAAGGCTCAGTATTCCATAATTCCTTATTAATATATTTTCCCATATGACAAGTCAGAGATAACTTTATAACTGCATTATTGTGTTGACAATTTCATTGCTTCTGAGGGACCCTAAATGACAACTTGTATTTGGACTGGGATGTACCTTTCCACAAATAGCAACATGAGTCTCAATATTCACACTACCTATATATTTGTACGATATGTGCAATGTATGTTGTATTTTCTTCACCTGAAAATTTAGGGCTATTTTCAAAAGAAGTGGACAGTAATTACAGAGCAAAGAGATGGTTTAACCATTTCAAATGAGAATGTACTCTGTCCCTAACATGTAATTATTAGATAATTTCTATTTTCATGAGGCAATATTACTCTCAATTATTTATGGAGAAATAAATGACTAAACTAATAATGATGCCAGGGTCTTAGCCTTGCTTTCTTAATGGATGCCTCAGAAGAGAGCCTTTGTAATTCCGTCTCCATACCATATGTCTCTGTTGACATTAAAGTGCTTAGTTCCAAATGAGTTGGCTTCATTCAAGCATCTTAATTCAAGAGTAGATGATTAGATCTTAAGCTAAAAACCTATTAGGATGTAAGCACTTGTATTTCTGAAAGGTATTAAGGGAACATCATAGTGTGGTTGTAGATAAATCCTCCATATCTAGCAGTGGGTTGGCAAAAATCTCATTTGATCTTTAAACATTACAGACTCGCTTCCTGTCAAAGTTAAACACAGAACAAGAAACCTGCCAAGGGTTTGTTATACAATACACACAATGGATAGCGTCTGTTTTTATCCTTTACTAGTGGTAGTTTCAACGATCCTATCTCTGAACAGGGACAGTCAGAGAGGACCCAGTATCTTTTACATGCAAAAAAATACCCTGAGCAAGATTCCAGGATCAGAGCAGGAAATCACCTTAACAGGAGTCCTAAAGTGAATGCCACACTGCGTTGGGCGTGTGCACCCATGAGGTTTCCTAGCCGGCATCATGCTACAAAGCAGTGAGCATGGACGGAAAAGGACAAATCACACAAATATTTTCAATTCCTTTGAGAAGGTACATACTGATCTAAATACAACCCACTGCTATGATTGTTTCTGCTTTTATTTAACCACATGTGTGGTCCAAACTAATAGGATTCTCCCCCTTGCCCTTCCCACTTTCAGGTTAATTTGCTTTAGTCTCTCTGTAAGCCTGTCATGAGCAGGGCATGGTGATCTTCATATAGGGAATGCGAAAATCATTTGATAACCATCTGCCTAATGTTTTGGCAGATATTTGTTTAGCTTACAGAGCTACTACCATGTTGGACTCCTCATCAGGAATAGACGTGTCTGCTAGGGAATAGGGAAGAATACAAAGACCAAGGGTTGAGATTTCCTAATTACGTTCTGACGGGTGACACTCCCAGAGAAAGAAAGACTAGATTAATTTATTATTATCAACTTCAAAGGCACCTGCTAGTTCATTCATTCGTTCCTTTCTTTCTCCCCCTCCCTCCCTCCCTTCCTTCCTTACTTCTTCCATCTTTCTTTTTCCCCTCTCCTTCCCTCCTTCCACCTTCTCTCCTTCTTTCTTTCTTTCTTTTATTATTATTTTTTTAATGTGAAAAATACCATGGGGACAATGTAACAGTTAAGGTGGGCTTTGATTAAAACTGCTTGGGGAACTTTAGTAGCTCATGCCTCTAACTACATAATCCCTCAGTGTTTTACCTCTTGGTTCACATCACTGTTGACAGCTCCTACTCAGAAACACTGATAGCCATGAAGCAATAAGAAAGAAATGCTTTATAAGAACAGGAATGTAAATTGCTGCTGGAGAAAAAAGTCAGATTTATATGTCAAAGTCCTTGTTGACTTAAACACGAAAAATAAGAGCAGACATCCCAGATTAACTTGTATTGATAATACCTCTTAACTCTGCATCCTTCCCCACCCCCAAGGAGCTTTAAGTACCATAAAGATATTATCTGGTCCAGACATACAAATTAAAACAGGACTATAGGTTCAGAACTTGAAAGAAATAAGGTCATACTTGAAAGAAATTGGGCTTCACGAAGATAAAAATTTTCATGAAAATTCAAATAGAAACATTGAGAACTGAGACTCTGGTGGGGCTGAGGATGGATACTAGAGCTGCCTTACAACAGAAATATCTCCTACAGGACAAGTTTTCAGATTCTAACTTAAATGGAGGATTAAAATAATCTCGAGTCATGGGAAGTTAATCAAATTATATGAACTCTAAAATATTATGATTCTTATGTGGCAATTCAATGTGGAATATTTGGACACTGGCTCTATAGTTGCTGAAACTAACAAACCATTAATACTGTCAACTTATTTTAGGCCTGAAATGGTATTGTAGCCTTTTTAAAAAAAAAATATTTACCATTTACTGATACATACTTTAAAAGTCCTTATCTTTTAGAAATAGGAACTGAGATATTTATGAATAATTGGCCAAGAGTTGATCAATGTTGAAGCTGGGTTATGGGCACATGAAAGTTCATCATACTATTCTTAATATTTTTGTATATGTTAAAAATGCTTCATAATAAAACTTTCAAAGAAAGAAAAAATTATAAAAGATGTAGTAAAGAATAATCTAGTGACCATTTACCTACCCACTATGCAGCTGAGGATTTAGAACATTTAAATGTCGTTGAAAAAATTATAAAGCAACTCTTCCACCTCAATTATCTGGCGACCTTTGTGGCATCCCACTGGGAGAGTAGCTGCTGGTGTCTACTCATTAAAGTTGGTAACACCTCAAATGTTTACTCCAGCTGGCTAGAGCAGATCTAAATCAGGGCTTTACCTTGGTAATTTGGTGCCATGGAGCTAACCCAGGCTTGAGAAGCAAAAACACCTGGGCTGAAATCCCTGCTCTAAATATAATGCTACAGTTGTCTGACCCCCAGTAAAGGCACAAACTTCTTTGAGTCTCATTACCTCATTTGTAAAAATCATGATTAGTAATATCAACTTTGCAAATATATTCACAGAATTACAGACAATGTCTATAAGTTTTATTCAATGTTTTCAAAGAAGCTGTTTGAATATGTCCCAACTGAAATGTATGAGCATCTCTGAACAAGCAGTAAATAAATACTTCATGGCCAGTTGATAAAACAAAGCCATTTTGCTGCTTACCAAAGGAAAGGAAATCATTAGCTTGGAAGTATTTTAGTAGCGCCCAGGAGTGGGGAGAACAAAGCTAGAATATTTAGGAGTTGGGGGGGAATCTGATTTATTTTGCAGAGGGGATCTGATTAAGGTGGGTCTTTCAATGCAGTGTAGGGGGCACTTAATTAGAACTGGACAAAGTTTCTTATATCATGTTTAAAGATGAAAGGACACAAAGTGGGAAGGTTTTCAAAGTAAAAAGTTCAAACTACCTATTGTTTTAGGAAAGGACGAGAAATAGAGACAAGACAAATGGATTTGGGGGAAGTTCTTGAAACAAACAATATTATTATCTTCAACTTCTGCTTCCTAGGCAAGAGTTTCCTGGAAAAGTAAAATCAGGTTAATGCAGTTCACATGGTAAAGTTGTGGTAATGTAAACAGTAAGTTGAGAGGGTATAGATGGGTTTTGTTCTCATTTATATAGAAGGTTTTAAGAAATTTTTTGAATCTTTTTTTAGTTTTATTTTTCAGCTTCAATGTGAACAGGGATTATATGATGTAACAATGCATTTCAACAAAACTAAGTTCCTTTATGATAACACTTTCAACTCACACATTATTGCTTTTTATCTTCTCGTTTGAATATTTCAGTTGATAGACTGTCTTCAGGATGTTCTTGTAGCTTGATGCCAGTGGTCCTCACCCTAGCCCCACATTAGGCTCGCTTGGGGAGATTTTTAAAATCCTGAAGCCCAAGTTCCACCTCAGGCCAATTAAATGAGAATGTCTGGTATGGGGCGTGGGCATCAGTAAGTTTAAACTCTCTCAGTGATTCTAATGTGCACCTAAGGTTAAGAACCACTGCTTGAAAGCATAGCTCGAGAACTAAAAGCATGACTGGGGAATTATAAGACTTTGGTTAGACCCTGACACTAACTACAGACTACCAAAACTTGGAGCAACTTTCTAATGCCATTAAACTTTATTATTAGGCTGCTGCAAAAGTAATTGTGGTTTTGGACCATGAATTTTAAATCATAACTAGGCTCCAAGACATCTTTATTAATCAAAATAGGAACCATTACAATCAACACACTTTTGCCAACGAGAAATAAGTTTGTTTATTCCTGTAGTGTAAAAATCCACGCTTGGGGATTCAATGAACTCTTGGAAAGCATTTTCAGCATCCTGCTGGTTGTGGAAGTGTTTTCCCTGCAAAAAGTTGTTGAGATGCTTGAAGAAGTGGTAGTCGGTTGGCGAGAGGTCCAATGAATATGGCGGATGAGGTAAAACTTTGTAGCCCAATTCATTCAACTTTTTAAGCGTTGGTTGTGTGACATGCAGCTGGGCATTGTCGTGAAGAAGAATTTGGCCAATGCCAGGGGCAGGCATTGCAGTTTTCGGTGCATCTCGTCTATTTGCTGAGCATACTTCTCAGATGGAATGGTTTCGCCAGGATTCAGAAAGCTGTAGTGGATCAGACCTGCAGCAGACCACCAAACAGTGACCGTGACCTTTTTTTGGTGCGAGTTTGGCTTTGGGAAGTGTTTTGGAGCTTCTTCTCGGTCCTACCACTGCACTGGTCATTACTGGTTATTGTATAAAATCCATTTTTCACCTCAAGTCACAATCCCATCGAGAAATGGTTTGTTGTCGTTGCAAACAAGAGACGTCGACACTTCAAGATGACGATTCTTTTGATTTTCAGTCAGCTCATGAGGCACCCACTTATTGACCTTTTTCACCGTTCCAATTTGCTTCAAATGAGGAACTACCATAGAATGGTCAACGTTGAGTTCTTCGGCAACTTCTCATGTAGTTGTTCGAGGATCAACTTCGATGATTGCTCTCAATTGGTTGCTGTCAACTTCCAATGGCCAGCCACGGCGCTCCTCATCTTCAATGATCTCGTCTCCTTTGCAAAACTTCTTGAACCACCACTGCCCTGTATGTTCGTTAGCAGTTCCTGGGCCAAATGCATTGTTGATGTTGCTAATGATAATATTTATATTAATATAATAATGACACAAATTTTATGTACAAACATCCTGCCCTTTAATGTCTGGATTCAAATTGCATCAATTTCTCAGGGACTTAAAGTTCCATGGTAATCGTCATCTTTGATCACCTATTTCACCAACTTTCTTTTCTTCACTGGCTCATAGTGTTCCATTATTTCTCTCTGGCATTGACCCACACTGGGCACAACTCCTTTCTTTGTTCTGTATACATATCCCTCCCTCCCCAGCAAACCCCCAATCCCACCCATATAAGAATTATGCGGGTGTGCACATTTTGCTGGAGGTTGGGAAGATGAACTTAAACATTACAGAAACATAAAAAAGCTTAATGTAGAACATTAGATATTGGATACCCTTGCTGTGACACATCCTTTGGCCACCTTTCTTGCTGTACAGTTACCACCTCTACCCATCTTTATGATCCCACTCTATTTCTTCTTTGCCCCTCTTTTGAGAGAAAATAACAATCCCTACCCTTGTTTTATGCAGAGCATTCCACTTGTTTGCAGCCCCAGCCCCATACTCAGCTTTGAATTCCCTTTGTATATCCAAATATTCATTAATGTCTTTTGTTATGCAATGAAATATCTCTTCTGGAAAGCACCTCTCCATCCCCACTAGATCCTTTAAGGAAAAAAAAGAAGCACTAGAGAAACATCACCTCCACTCTCATGGGAAATATGACAATCCCTTTCCAACCTCTTAGAATATATTAGTTAAATCAATTTAGATTTTAAATAAAATTTTTTTTCTTTTACAATAATTTAGCTCCTTAATTCAGCCAATAATTATGCCTACTGTGGTAGTTACTGAGAGATAAAAACCAAATGATTAAGAATCAGTTTAGTTGAGGACATAAGACAGACTCATATGACATAATTAAATTATAATACAAGAGACTGTGTATCCAATGAAGTCAGTCTCTCAAAATTTATTTCAGTTCATTGACATTCACTTTTCTGTGATCCATATTTTCACATAGTTTAATATTTGCAAAGAACCAGGCTTTTTCTCAATCCCACCTATGGTTACATATATGGTTAAGCCACAAGTTACATATTTTTTTGGGTCTTTGTTAAGTTTTCTTATAACTTCACTGGTCAGAAGACCAGATCAGTACAGGTTAAAGAATCAATAGATAACTTTCATTTCCAGGGTAGGTCCCTGGATCAACCTTCCTTCTATGCACAATTAAAAATATTGTCTAGAATATATGAACAGCATCACCTTAAATCCATCAATGAACTCTCAAGAAAGAAAAGAGTTTTCAGCCCAGGAACTGAGGTCATTTGTTGAACCAGATGACTTGAACTCCTGCTTTTATAACTTCTAAGGTACAGGGTATGGGAGATAAATCCCAGAGCCCACCAAAGTGGGGAGTCCACAAACCTGAATCCCAAAGAACTACACTCTTAGACTAGAGGTGAACTAGAAATAATCTTGCCATTTATCTTTACCCCCCCAACCAGAAAATTGAGAAAATATACTGCATTTAACATAGATGCTGAGTGAAAGTGAGAAGAGAAAAAGAAATCACCACTGAGAACTTGTATCTACAGCTGATCTCAGCTTTATAGCCTGAATTCACACTCCTTTAGTGGTTTAAAAGACCTCAAGCCAAGAATTTAATTGAGAGTGACCCCAGACTAGTGCCACCAGGTGCATAGTAGAAACAAATGTAGATCCTCTCTCAAGAACACATCTTTCCAAGCCCTAAAGAGTCCCCATGAACACAATTCTAAGAAGGTTGAGCTACTACAATAAAAATTAACTAAATGAACAAGGAAATAAGGCACCATGAGCAATAACTATGAAAAACAAACACAGCAGATATAGATTCATAAGGACTTCAGAGCATGGAAGTTTCAGATACAGAATATTAAAAATCTGTGTGTAATAAACTTTAAGGAAACAAACTGTAAAATTGAAAATAAGTGAAAGAAACAATAAATTATAAAAAATAACCAGATTTTCAAAGAACTTAATTGAACTTTCAGAAATGAAATATAAAATTCTTAAAATAAAAAGCTCAAAGGAATAAGGAATTCCTGTTGATTCATTTAGATGTGATAATATTAATAGCATGATGGTTCTGCACACACAAAAAATAGATATTTTTATCAACAGAGATATTTATCAACTAAGAGATTTTTATTAACTAAGGTATTTTCAGGTGAAATGTTATTTCAGATGAAATTACATGATGTCTAGGATTTGCCTGAAAATTTTTGTAAGAAAAACTTGTTTGAAGTACGTAGATGGAGAAAGATAAAATAAGATGGCTAAAATGTTGATAATTATTTAAGTCAAGTAATGGGCATATGAAGTTTTATATACTATTTCCTCTACTCTTATATATGTCTGAAAAATTATATAATAGTAAGTTTGTTTATTTAAAAGACAGAAAGTATATTTACCTAGCTAGTATATATCTGAGTCCAGATATTGTTACTGTGTTCATTAAATTAATTTTTTAAGTATAATTTTAAAATTTATAATTATCTTAAGTATTTTCAAGTGTTACTCTATGTGTGATACAAATTCTCACAGGCTGATACAAACTATAAATAGATGTAATATAGAAAAAAATAGATAAATGGGTTTGATAGTAGATTAATGAATAGTAAAAAGAAAATTAATGAACTGTAAAAGAAATCTGTAAAAATTATTCAGAAATCAGCACAGGATAACAAAACAAGAATAAATAAAAATGAAGACAGAGACATGGGGGTGTAACAATAAGAAAATGTAATATAAGCTTGACTGGAGTCCCAGAAGGATAGAAGAAGGAGAATTAGCAGAGACAGTATCAGAAGAGATAATGGCTAAAGATTTTCAAGAATGGATGAAAGGTACCAACTCACAGATTCAAGAAGCCCAATTAATCTCAAACAGTATGATTAAAAAGATATCCATAGACACATTATAGTGAAACTAAAAACAGAAAGAAAACATTTCACACAAGCAAACCCCAAACCAAAATGAAGAAGTGACCTTACAAGGAGCCATACAGCAAAGGCATGCTATTCAGAGGAGAAACAGTCTGAAAGCACCTTTCTCAGCAACAAAAAGAGTGCAATGGTATTTCCAATATACTGACGGAAAATAGTTGACGACCTGAGCTTCTATGCCTACTGGAAAAGTACTTCAGAAATGAAGATTAAGTCAAACCATCTTCAGATACATAAAATCTGAGTTGATTTGTGGCCAGCAAGCTCTCTAATGGCAATTCTAGAGGTTATTCTTCGGGCACCAAGAAAATGCTCCCAAATCAAACGTCGGAGAAACAAGAAGAAAAGAAGAGCACAAAAAGTGGTAAATATGTAAGTGAATAGAAATAAGTATTGGCTTTATAAAACAATAAATAGTGTCAGGCCAATGTCTTTTAAGAACATAGCATAAATCCTATACAAAATTTTGTAAAACCAAACTAGCAGTGCCTCAAAAGAGTAAAACGTAATGACCAAGTTGGATTTACTTCAGGAATGCAGGGTTGATTTAACCTTTGCAAATTAATGTACACATTGACAGATTAATGGAGAAAAATTATGATTATCTCAATACAAGCCAAAGAATATTTTCTAAAACTTGACATCCATTTCATGATCTGAATTCTAAAGATGATTAAAATTTCAGGTGCCAATTGGCAAAAAAAGGTAACTTCCTTAACCCAATAAGAGGCATCTATAAAAACTTACAGTAAATATCATACTTAATGGCAGATAAGAATGTTAAGAACATTCCTTTGACAATTAGGAAAAAGACAAAAATATCTGCCATCACCCCTTTTATTCAAACTTGTACTAGAGTTCCTAGCCAGCACAATAAAACAAGAGGTAATAGAAATAGAAGTAACAGAAAAGCAATAGACAATAAAATAAATTATTAAAATTGTTATTATTTGCAGATGATATGTATGATTACACACACAGAAAAATCCCAAAATATACAGGTTTATTATTAGAATTAATGAGAGAATTTTGGAAGTTTGCCAGATAGAAACCAATATAGAAAAATCAACTAAATTCCCACATACCAGCAACAAATAGTTGCTGCCAAAAAGCACCATACAGCACTGAAAATGAACACCCTACAGCTATAAACACTGACATGATGAAGCCCACAAACGTAATGATGAGCGCAAGAAGCAAGCCATGAAATAATATATACCATATCGTGCCATTTATATAATGTTCAAGAACAAGAACAACTCAAAAACAAAAAGAACAATAATTCACTCCTGTTTGAGTGCTCATCCATTCTCAGCTTCAACAATTGCCATTATGCTTATGACTTTTGAAACCCTATTTCCATTGCTTCCTGCCAGCCATGCCCATGTGTCAATTTCTTCATGATACTGCCTTCTAGATACTGCCACTTGAGTGACCTACTGGTAGTACCTAAAGCTTCAGGTCTGGTTTGATGATTTATGTAGAGTTTATCAATATCCTATTTAAATCTATACTCTCCCACAACAAAGTCATTCAGTGCTCTGGTTTTAATGCCATCTGTGTGTTGCACCTTCAAAACATCTTGCTCCAACCCTAAGCCTCTCTTGTGAGTTCCAGGTTCATATGTCCAACTGCCTCCTTGATAACTCAATTTGGATATTTCCTTGGCATCTCAAATTGACACATCAAATATGCAATTTTGCATGATTGGGGGGAACAAAAATCACAAGCACATTTGAAAAATGACAAATAGTTTTTCTTTACTGGTCTTAATGTGAGGGACTGAACAGAAGTGTAGAAGATGTGACTAGAAAAATAGTTTAGGGACATATACTGAAGAACGTTTAGTGTTTTGCTTAGCAGTTTGGACTTTGCGGACAACAGAGACTCATAGAAGAATTTTTATTTTCTGTTAATGTATTCATAAGATAAATATTAATTGAGGACCTACTATATGTTAGGTTCCTGTCCTCTTGGAAATTATAATCTATCAAGAGTGTTATGCCATCAGATTTACATTTTCAAATGATAACTTTGTAAAATGTGCACAATGATTTAAAGGGTGAGGCTAGAGAGGAAAGTCAGGAGGCAAGAGTGCTGAATGCTCAAACTAAAATGGTTGGGAAGTAAAGATGAAGAAGGAGTCTTGAGAGTGTTAAGAGCAGAATGTGTTGGAACTGGTGTCAAGTTAGAATAAATGGGATGGGGAAGCATGGGACTGAGGATGGTACCAACGTTTTCATCCGGCTCAGGAAATGGCAGTGCCTTTACCTTAGCTGGGTGATGTCAAAGGAGGAGGAGGGTGGGTAGGTGGGAGACACCTGACTTCAGTGTGGACAGTGAACCTGAGATGCATATGGGACATTCAGTGAGGAGGCTGAGCAGCTAATTAGAAATATGGGATGTGTATTAGGACAGAGCTGTAGACAGAGGCATTGGTTTGGGAGTCCACCTACAGGAAGTAATAGTTGAGCATGGGGGATGGAGATGGGTAGCACAGAGATTGCCAAGGAGGAAAGTGAAAGTGATCATTCATATGACAACGCAGAAGAACAAATTTGGCACCGGCAAACAAATTAGTCTCGGCATTGCCATAACTAGCTATGAACCTTGACCTCCCTTTCCCAAAGTTTTGTGCATCTGCCTCCCACCGTTCCATTATTTCGTCTGGGAATGACAGAAACAACACCACATGTAGGCAGAAGAGCCATGGGATGGTGGGATCTAAAGATCTCTGAAAGGTTTGCCTGCCACCACACCCGGGATTGGCCAAGTCACAGTGTGGCCCTGGGTTAGAGCCTTGTACACTGCACCCCAAGCAGATTGCACACACTATACCTGCTAAACCAACATGTTTGTAGTTATAAACATTATTGTTAGTAATAAAAACAGCAGCTCACAGTTTGTTAGAGGTTGAGTTTTATCCCCTTAAAAAGATGTGTTGAAGTCCTAACCCTCAGAATCTCAGAATGTGACCTTATTTGGAGTTAGGGCTTATACAGGGGTAATCAAGTTAAAGCAAGGTCATTTGGGTGTACCCTAATATGACCGATGTCCTATGAAAAGAGAAAAATTGGACGCAGAGACACACATACAGGAAGAATCCACATGAAGAGGAAGGCAGAGATTGGGGTGATGCCAAGACAAGGAATGCCAAAGGTTACCAGCAAACCACCAGCAAGGGAAGAGGCATGGAACAAATCCTCCCACACAGCCTTCAGAAGGAACCAGCTCTGCAGACTCCTTCTAGCCTCTGGAGCTCTGAGACAATAAATTTCTGTTATTTAAGCCACGCAGTTTGTGGTCCTTTGCTATGACAGCCCTGGTGTACTAATAACATGGTGGTGTATGACTTAACATTATAGCAAATGCACTGTTTTTGCTCACTCTCATTGGATCCTCAAAATGACCCCCTGTGGGAGACATTATCAGAGATCCCTTTTACAGGGTAGGAAACTAAAATTATCAGAGATCCAGGTTCCTGTGTGATAAGACACAGGAATCTTAATGGAGAGAATGTCAGGAAATTTCACACATGGGGCACAGCCCTCCAAACAGCGTTGTCGTGGAGTGTGGTGGCTGAGCAAGTGGGACCCAGCGTCAGCCTCCTAGGTTCCAACCCCAGCCTGGCGGCTCTGACTGTGTGGTCCTGAGCAAGTTCCTTAATCAACTCTGCACTTTGATACGATAGAGAAAATAATAATATCTAAGGTTCTCCTGAGGGTGAAATGAGCTAATTCCTGTGAAATGTTTAGTGTGGTGCCTGCTGTATTACTATGTGCTCAAAAAATGGTAGCTATTTTAAAATAATTATTCAAGGGAAATTACAAGGGAGTGGAGAAGCCATTTGGTAATTCTCAGGGTAATACAATCATGGTTGCCTTTCATAAATGTACTGTGCAAAAGGTCTAAACTGGATGCATTGTGCATGTTTAATGGTCTCTCGGTGTCTGGGGTGGGGATAGGTAGCAATTGCTGCTTATTTCACAGGCAGACATGGCCACTTGGTGGTTCTCCTCTGGGGCCCATTCAGTCATCTTTGGGGCAGACTCTCTCTTGAGGTCAAGCCCATATTGACCCTCCAAGAAGCTCTCTGTGTTAGTAATAAGGGTTAAGGCTGCCTTGTTAGATGTCAAGCAGGAAAAAAAAGAGAAAGAATTAGGGGTTATATGCACCTGGGAGTTAATCGGTTAAAAGGTCAGAACGTAAAGCATGGGTTTTGGTATAGATGGATCCCACATGCTTTGAACTTTAAAATCACTGCATAAAGTTTCACTATAAGCAAGTTCGCCATAAAGGGATTTCACTACACAAATAACAAGAAATGCAATCTCCATCCTGAATTTTAAAACTGCAATTAAAATTGGTGCAGACCCACTGAGCCTTGCCAAATCCTGCTTTAAATAACAGTTTGGAGAATCACAAACTTCAATTACTTTTGGCAATGTCTTGGTTTTCCATGAGGCACTATAGGTTATTAAATGTCCTAGCTATTTAGCTTGCTAATGAATAGTTTATCCTACATTCAATTAGGCTGGTTTTCCCTCCTTTTTTTTTTTTTTTCTTTCTCTCTCTCTCTTTTTTTTTTTCTCAACCCACTCAAAGAATTGATGATAATTAAGGGAAAGCTGTCAAAGGTCCAGGTTTTTTTTATCCAAGATATCTTTATAGTTCTAGGGTTACCTAGGATAGAAATCTGGGCTTCATCTTGTAAACTTAATATCTGTCTTCCACATCAGGAATGGCTGTCATAATGATGATAATAGCAAGAATAATTGCTGTCATGTGTTCTACGCAACACCTTTCAAAGCATTCTAAATATTTCACGTTTTTCTCTTAATACCTTTGAGTAGTAGACAAGGAACAGATTTGCTATTCTTTTTAAGGTCAACGAGGCAAAAGAGGTTAAAAGAAATGTTCCCAGATTATAAACTTCGTCATGAACAAAGCAGAACAAAATATGAACAGGTAACACGGTGTTCATTCTGTGTTCGTCACATTGCACTGAATCCAGTTCCCTGGTTTCCTCTCTTGCTCTCAAGTGGCTGAAGAATTGAGATGGTGGGGAGGATGTGAGTAGTAGTTTCAGGTATTCTAATTGCAGATTGTCAAGGTCTGATCAGCTGGACAGCAGACCCTTCCTGATCTGTGATGTGCTTGTTCATTTCATCAGCACACTTCAACCAAGAAAGGTTGTGTCCCCAGTGATTTTTTATATTTATAGAGAAGGTTAGATTGGACATAGACCCTATGCAATCCAACATAAGCAGATCTGTGAAATGTATTTCAGAACAGGCAAAATTAAAATCATCAACAACAAAACACCTAACCATAAGAAAAAGAGGCCAATTAGAGAACTCTTAAATATTTATCAGCTACTTCTGCAGCTGGAACGTGAGACCACATTTTGGAGTTCTGAATCACACCCAGGCCAATTTAGCTTTTAACCTCATCAGCCTCTGCTCTGACTAGGCACTGGGCTTGAGTGTGTGGGAGAGAGAGATGAGGGAGACACAGCCTGCCCTTTGCAGTGGTCTGTGGTCATGGGCTGCTCCCAACCCCACCCCAACTTGGACCAGGTGCCTCATCCATGTGAGAGGTGTCATTCCAAGAGCAAACTCATTATCACCATTATAAGAAAAAAATCTAGACAAAGTCAACCCAACTGGTGAGCCAAGTGCCTGGATCATTCACAGAAGGACTTTGAGAAATGACTTCCAACTTCAACCACCCCTGCTTCCTTCAACTCCCACTCCAAAGCTCTTCTTCTGCCCTGCCCGCACTTAGCACCTCACTAAATTGACTCAGGTATTGGCTCCTTTATAGCAGAAGGGGCAACATGACAGCATGATGCTGGGGCAGACGGCCTCCGCCTTGGGGGCCTTCTCCATCCTTATGATATGTTGTTTCTGCCTCTCTCTTTAGTCTCCCCACGTGCCCCAGTCACGTCCCTATCTCTGGGATTGGAACCGCCTGTCCAGACCCTGATGCGCTTTTCCCTCCGCTGTCCAACTTGCCCCTTGGCCCTGACCACTTGTCATCATAAACAGAGCCCAGTCAGTGCTGGGCCACTGCTGGGTCTCGGCATATGCCAGCTCTCCCAGCACCTTCTAATTCTGGCTTGAGGCTCAGAGCAGCTCACTCCCAGGTCTGGTTTGACCAAATTATAACTGATATTTATTAAGCACTTACTAAGTACGAAGCACTCTTTGATGCATGTGGTATATTGATTCAATCTTCACAAAAACCCTATAAAGTGGATACTATCGTTATCCCCCTTTTATGAAGAAAATTTATTCACAGAAAGAGTCAATGATTTGTCCAAGGCTGTCAGCCCCAGACCACTGAGTAGCTGAGAAGCTTCTTTGGGAAAAGCAGCTCCACAGGGATTGGTTAGAACCATCCAGGTTATAAAGCCAGAATGCTAACCGGTCCCCTGTCCTGCCAACCTTTCTCTTTTTTAAAACCTCAGAGCCTTAATGTGACAGGAAGAGAAAATGTGGTCATGGGGCATTCCCGGGGTCTCCACTGGTAAGCGGTCCTTCTCTCCACCCTCTTCCTCAGGGCGTCCTGTTGCCCAGCTCTCTGCCACATGCAGAGCCCTGACTCTCTGGCACCCCAGGCCTTCAGCTGTTCTTATTATCGTACGTTATCATTAATGGATCAGCCTCCTCGTAAGCTTTCCAAATAGAAGCCTGGCCCGCCAGATCGTAAAGGTTAGGCCCGTGTATTCCAGAGGGCTATGTCAGATGAGGAATGCTGTTAGAAAGCTTTGCATCTGGAGTTTTCTAATGGTGCCTTCAGGCAAAAAAAATTAAAATTAAACCACCAACCAACCACCCCTCCCCACCACCACCACTACCACTGTTCCAGCTTTCCCCACAGCAAGATTTCTGACTTGGTTAAATAGAATTCATTAATAAGCAAGGGGGAAAATCACTCCAGGCAGTTTACTCTCGAAAATGTAAACTGTTAAAACATTTTGCGGTTGCAAGCCTTCTGAAAATACAGCGTTTTTCTGTAATGTTTCATGATTTCTTAGTGTCAATGATTTTCTGATACATGCAGGAAACCTTAAGGAGATGGTCAAATCTAAGACCATTTATTAGCTTTCAGCAAATTTTTTTTTTTTTTTATGATGGTGACATACTTAGAAGTTTGAAATCTGGAGCTACCATTTCCTTGGGCTTCCTCTGCTATCAGCTACCTTATTTTTCCCTCTAAAAATATGATTTATCCCCAGAGGTGTGTATGGTATGGGAGCCACCCTTGGTGCCCGTACATCCACCACATTTGTTCAGCTTTTCTCTCTCTCCCTTCCTCCCTTCCTCCCTGCCTCCCATCCCCCATCTCTCTCTCTCTCTCTTTCTCTCTCTCTCTCTCTCTCTCTCTCTCTCACACACACACACACACACACACACACACACACACACTGGGTTGGGGGTGGTGTTCTAGAAAGAACCCAAGAAACAAGAGACAGGACTCTGGGAGGAGGGGACCGTGGAGCCTTCTTTGTAGGGGGGTTCCCAACCTGCCTTTGTCTGAAAACTGGGCACAAGGCCAGCCCCAACCCAGTGGATTGCCACTCTTGGCCTCCAGCCCAGTGATGGATCTGACTGTCATTTCCCTACCCCCAGCGAGGCAGGGGGCAAACTGAGAAGAGGGATGAGGAGGAGGAAATAGAGCAGGGTCTGGGAAAAGAAGTAGGATGGCCATGCCGGAGACAGGGCTCAGCTTGGGAGGTGGGGGACCCGCCCCGTCCCGGGCCCTTTTGTCAGCTCCGTGCTCCTGTGTTAGAATCCATCATAAACAACCAGGGACAGTAACAGCTCCATTGCAAGGAGAATATTGTAGTCAGGCAGCAGGAGGAGCGGCAGAAAGGCTGTTGCTCTCTCACGTCAAACAATGAGACACTGGTAAACATCCATCTTATTTTTAAAGACTCTGAAGAGGGAAGCAAGCAATCTTCTCTGGGAATGAGTTACATAGTTTAATGCGACTTACAAGCAAGAAATTCTTCCTTGCACCCAACTTAAATCACTTATACGACAGACCAATCCCTCTCTCTTTAAAATGTGTTGCCACTGGCAGGAAAATAAGTCTGATACATTTGAAAGCTGACAAAATGAGAGTTTCTGTGAACTTAAGAAAATACATAAAAGATAGTTATAATAGCTGTAAGACTCTCCCGTTTGAATGGGCTTTTTTTCCTCCGAAATATTTACATTTGGCTATTGTTTGCGAATCTATGTCTCTAAATTAAATGTACGGCATATCAGAGATGTAAAGAATCTGGGAGCTTATCTAGCCCAATTCCCCTGACTTTTCTGATGAAGAAATAGAGACTCAGAGAGGCCAAGGGATTAGCTCAAGGTCACACAGGGAGAAGGCTTGGAGAAAGGACTAGAATCCAGACAAAGCAGGCACCTCCCTCTCTCTCAGTCTTTCTCTGTCCCCCAACTCCATCCCTTCCCTGCCTTTCTCGGATTCAACTTAAACACTTTAAGGAAATATGTGTTTCTTTCCATAGTACTAGCTCATATATTATATCTGTTTATCCATCTGTGTTTCTGTCACTAGACTATAAATTCTGTAAAATCCTATTCTGTGTGTCACTTGTTCTCCATTGAATCCTTAAGTTCCAGAAAAATGACTGGACTATAGTAGATCCCAATAAGTATTTGTGAATGATGAATAAATTAGTGGGAAAGTAATAATAATGTCAGTGTTGCTATAGCACAGCAGAGAAAAAGAATAATCAGGTGGTAGATCACAAGGAAGTTGAAAATGCCATCAGAAACCATGTTTCGAGTCCATTGGTTTTTCCCTTTGTAGTGAGTTATAGCTATTGGTGCTTGTGGAAAAAATCTGAATGCACATCTTCAAGAAGACAGGAATGGGCAGGAAGAGAGCCTGGTGATTGTTCAAAAGTCCATCTCACTCTAACAGGTGAAAGCGTCTCATAGTCTATCCACAAGGTGACTGACATAGTCAACTAAAGGAGAAGCCCGTGCGGACGCCAAAGCCAAGCCTTCCCTGGTGACCACCTCCCAGAGTCTGGGCCTCTGTCCAGTGTTCAGTGTTTTGCTCCCCAGTCACGTGTGTCTTTCGGCATATAGCCTCACAGATTGCTCAAAGCTGGAGTTTCCCACTAGCTGTGTGGCTGGAAGTTGTGAGTGCTGTCCGCAAAGATTTCCAACTCTCCACCTTCTAGGCACAAGGCAGGAGTAGCGCACTTCCTGGTGCTTTGATGGCAGGCTGGGGCCACGTGACTAGTTCTAGCCAGTGAGTTATAAGAAGCCCTTTTAGCTGCTGGCTCCAGAATCTCTAGAGCTTCCTATTTGCCAAAGCGATGAGCAGTGTTGTGGGAGAGGAGTTGTCCCTTTAGCCTGGCTCTGTAGGCGGGAGACACAGAGCAGGGCCTTGCAATGAACATTGCAAGCCACTAAGACTTGGGCATTGTCACATAGCATAACCTAGGCTGACACATACAATGTGTGAAGTAATTTAAGGGGGTGTAATGACTGTGGCATTTAATGGTATTAAATCCCATGGAGAGAAAGTTATTCCCTTTTCAAATCTCTTCTGGTCACTCAGGTGAGTCAAGAAGCCTCCCTCAGAGGTTCGGAGGCTGACATGTCCTTAACACCTCTCCTGCTGTTGTCCTCCTTCCTTTTTAACAGAGAATAGAACTTGGATTCAAAGTGTAGAGTATCTGTCTAGAATTTAGTTCTATTGGTTTGTTTCCACATTTTATTTTATAGTGATCTCTAGCTATGGAATGTGATATTGTGGGGTTTTTTTTGATATTGTGGTTTTTAAATATAGGGAATGTTCTAAAACTTCCTTTGAAAATAAATTTATTTAAATTATAATAACATAACTATGTGACAAACCTAGTTGAAGTTGTTGACATGTCTTACCTATTTAATCCTTTCAACAATCCTATGAAGTAGGTGCTATTATTCTCTCCACTTAATGCATTAGAAAACTGAAGCAGCCCAAGTTCCTTTGGTTAGTAAGTGCAGAGCCAGAATTCAAATCCAGATGGTCTGGTTTCACAATTTGTACTTTGTGAGTTGATCTTTTAAAATAGGTGTACCTTTATCATTTAGTTTGAAGAAACTCTTGATTTCCCCCTTAATTTCTTCCTTGACCCAAGAGTCTTTCAGTAATAAATTGTTTAGTTTCCATGACTTTGTGAAGCGGTGAGAGTTTCCGCAGGAATTAAACTCTAATTTTATACCTTTATGGTCTGAGAAGACACATGGTA